>JACEIK010001355.1:78418-88564 GCA_018107945.1 Datura stramonium
ATATATATATAGTAGATGTTGAACCCTCTTGGTTTCTTCATGCATTTACCTCTTTATCTTTTGAACCCTCTTAGTAAAAGTTCTGGTTCCGCAACTGCATGAGAGTGTTGTGAGATAGGACTATACCTAACTTATTTTTCATAATCCTTATGTATATTGATCGTAGTCTCGTTTCTTGTTGTGCAAATGATTGATGTTTTCCACGAACTTGTCTGTCGTAGAAGTAGATGTAGAGGGGCCTTGTGATGCAAGTGATCTAGAGAAGAGAAAGGCCACTGCTGTTGTTAACAACATACTGACTGTGCTGGTACATAACGGTGAATCAACAGGCAGACTGGTCCATGGGAAGAGATGCTCTCCATCTGGGACGGGTCTGCTCGGAGCATCTTTAAATATATCTCTTGGTAGAATCAAACAAAGCTTTGTACTGTGAGTTTTCTGATGTAATTCGATCTTCACTTTTTTCATTTTTACAATTGATATGACTAGGTTCTAGATGGTTTTTGACACTTGTAGCATTGTCTTTCTGTAACTTGCAGAACTGATGCCAACTTGCCTGACATGCCAATTGTCTTTGCTAGTGATACCTTCCTAAAATTAACAGGTGCTGAAGATGTAGTTAATTTATAAGGAAATTTTTGTATGTTCAAATGAGAAGTTTTCATCCTTGTTTAACCGATAGTTACTAACTGGAGTGATTCTTTTCTTCCCTTTTCATAGGTTTTTCCAAAGATGAAGTGTTGGGCTATAACTGTAGATCCTTGAGTGCGACGGACACAGATTCAAGCTCACAATTTCGGGTAATTTTGTCTTGTAATTAGCTCTTATTTGCTCAAGTTTGATACCATGTGATCTAAATCCAACTTTTTATTTCTCTCTCTGCAGATAAAAGAATGCATACAAAATGAACAACCATGTACACTACTACGTATGCTAAATTACAGGTTTGGTTCCTGGCCCTGCAAGTTATTTAAACCCCCTTTGGCATCATAAAAAAGAAAAAATAGTAAACCNCGTATGCTAAATTACAGGTTTGGTTCCTGGCCCTGCAAGTTATTTAAATGCATAATATTACTTCTCTACACCTCAGTCTCTTGTGGCTACATATTTTCTTTCAGAAAAGACGGAACCTCTTTTTGGCTTCACATTTCACCTGTCCGGAATGCTTCAGGAAAGGTAATATTATTTAACAATAATTCTCTAAATATCTTAGCATATCATCAAAATCATCAAATGCCAATTTGAATGGAGATTTTTTCTTGTCATATTCCTTATGATATTCTTCAGTACCGGTGAATGAACTTTATGTAATTGCACAGTTCCTTGAGAACTCTTTCCCAGTAGAAGCGATCTTATTAGTTGCTTTGACTTGTTGCATAGATAGGAAAAGAGACGGTGCTCAAGAAGAATATTGTTCATAGTATAAGCAAGTCAGCTAAACAAGTGCCGAATAAGTTCATATAGATGAGTAAGCTGACGCCAAGCCATATTTCCACATTCTCGACTTATCCGTTTAAAGATTTGAGGTAGTCTAAGATGCTTCAGATGCGATATTGATTCTCAGGCATCAAGAGTAACAGATGAAAAAACTAAATCTCATTTTGCTTCAAGGCTGCTAGCAAATGATATTTCATCATAATTGAATGTCACCTGTAGGCTGGATGAGTCCCATTCGCTTTTGATCTTAAGTTTGTATTGACATCTTTCATAAACTTAAGAATGATAAATTTGGTCTGATGTCCATCATTTGGTTGCATCTAGTTAGCAGTGTCTAGAACTAGTCAAATAGTTCAAACAAATTAGAAATAGAAATTTTAGGATGTCTAGCCTATCTCTATGGATACGTCTCAGCGTACGTAGTGGAAGCAATGCTTTAGTTAGACATTGTTGGGAGACAAAGGAAGAAGAAAAGTGAAACTAGTTCCTTTCATCCAATGGGAATGCTGGAACTCCCAGCAAACATTAAAATGTGTATTTTTATTTTAGGTGATTATTTCTGCTGGATTGTTTTGCTACATAGAACTACTAGTATACTGGAGATTTACTCGAATAGAAACTTGTTACCAACAGACAAAGTCATTTGCTGCATATATGGTTAGATGAATGCATCCTAGACTGCAAAAATGTGCACTTACTTAGGCTGGGCTAAATTTCATCTCTCTTCTTGTTATGTCTAGTGAAGGGGAGCCATGGAGCATTATTAAAGTTGTCTCCGTATGTTCTATTTCGAGCTGGGGAATCAGTCAGTAATGCTTGAGTCAGGGTAGGTTGTGCCGCCCTTCTTAGGACACTGCATGAATGAGGAATACATTGTGCACTGGGCTTCCCTTTTTTTCTTGTTATATCTTGTCATAATGGTTTCTGAATCTGTCCCATGTGGCTCAATAGGTTGCATACTCCAATATAAAACGTTACATAAAGTAGTATCCATTGACATACCATAATTAGTTTTTCGCTTATACTTCAAACTGAACGACGCCCAAGTCATTTGCTGCAGATATGTTAAGGAGAAATGCAGCCTCGCAAATATGCACTTAGGCTGGGCTGATTTATTAGCCTCACAAATATGCACTTAGGCTGGGCTGATTTATTGCTATGTTGTGTAATGCTTGTCATAATGGCTTCTGATTCTGTCCTAATTTGGCTCGATAGGTTGCATACTTTGTTGCTGTTGAGGCTGAAGATAATAGCGAGACTAAGGAGAAAGAGGAGTTGAGGCAGCGTGGCGTTGTTGCTGCTGTAAAAGTTGCTGTGAGAGGCTTGTCAATGGGTGTGAGAACATGCTAGTTCTTGTACAAACTGGGTCCTGATTTCTTCTGTTGCTATTTGTTAGTTTTTTATTTAATAGAGAAGATCAAAGCAAAAAAAACATAAGGAATATTATGGAGATGCGGGGTATCGATCCCCGTACCTCTCGCATGCTAAGCGAGCGCTCTACCATCTGAGCTACATCCCCTCTTTGTTTAACATTATCGAGGTATCTTTATTTGATGTAATTTTATCTTCATGTAGCGTGATGGAACACTAAATTTTAAAACGATTTTAACATATTATAAGCTTTCCAAAACCTCCCCCTTCACGTGAGTTTGCTCACATTATCAATTTCAAACTCAAATAAATGACTAGTATTGCAACAGACTAGAAACTAACGTGGACTAACTAATTTATATATGATTGATTCTCATACTGCATATATGAATTTATATGGTCAGTGAGTATTCATATGTTCGATCTCAATTGATTTGGAATGAATGTGCCATTGTTGAAACTTTATCAATTAAGACCTACAACTATTTTTAACCAATTAAAACCCACCAAAATCAAAAGATTAAGCCCAGCAAATCCAACCGAATAGCCCAACCCATTGTTTTTACATGTGGGAAGATACATTAGGTAAATCAAAATTAGTTAGAGAAGTTATCTGAAAATAGATTTTTAGTTCTTTATTGTGTTTAACCTACTTGTAAAAAATTCTTTATCCCATTAATTCTGTAAGTTAAACTATTAGGGTTTATTTAGTATGAGAGATAAGGAATAAATGGTTCCGAGATTAATTTTTAAATGGATTTATCTCACGTTTTGTTGGGATAAAATCTCGGAATAATCCTGGGATTAGTTATCCCATAAAATCTCGGGATAACTTATTCCTAGATTAGTTATCCCGGAGGGTTATTTTTATCCCACATTAAGGGTGGGATAACAATCCTGAAATAACTAATCTCGGGATAATTTCTCTCGGAATTACTTATTTCCCAACCAAACGACCCCTTAGTATATATTTTCTTCCTCTCTACACCTCTCATCTCCCCTTCTAGTTCTCTGTTCTTATTTTGTCTCTTCTTCTCTAATCCTTCAGTATCTTCCGCTACAGTCTGTAATTCCTTATTGAGAAGGCCCTACATTGTATCATTTTAGTATCTTGAGTATATCATTCTCTTCCAATTTCTGTTCAATAAATTGGGTTCATAACAGGGGACACTTAAAATTAACTCACAACTCGATCTTCCATAAGTAATGAGAAACCAAAAATGTGAATAAACAAGAACGATACAACGAGAGAACAATATAGTCACGATCCTTCAATTAGGAAAGGAGAGTTTTGGCAAGGACCCTTTCAATAGGATCGACTGTTACTATTTCCATTCCTTCAGATATTAGCATGTTAAACAAACCAAGTGAATATACAGATATAGAATGAGCAAATGTACCCAAGAATTTCAACTTTCTTTTACTAAAAAGATTACAAGTAAATTCAGATATTTGGAGAACATGCTTTGCATCGCCAGGTGATGAACCTGTATTGGATAGGGGGTCAAAGAATGGTGAGGAAAGGACTACTAAATTTTACGTTGAACCTAAGACTAAATGATCAAACAATTGTCAAGAAGCAATGACTATCACCGCTTGGTAGAACTTCCTGGAGTGTAAATTTATAAGTCCTTTAACCACATAGGATCTGTTGATCTTTCAGATTTCTAAGTAACTTTGCAGGGACATGCTCTTATGTAACAATGAGAAGATTGTTTTCATGTCCATTGTTGTGAACAATGGGCCTCAAAGGATCAATCTTCCATATGCCATCAACAATAAACTTGATCTGCATGAAAAGAAATGAGAGGCTCGGTACATCACGGCTGACTTGTGGGGTGTTTCCACATAATAATTGCTANCAATGGGCCTCAAAGGATCAATCTTCCATATGCCATCAACAATAAACTTGATCTGCATGAAAAGAAATGAGAGGCTCGGTACATCACAGGATAACACAGAATGATAACAAATTCATTGCAATCTTTAAAACCCACCTCATATCTTCCTGGATACAGCTTTAGGGTTACAGCAAAAACACCCATGTGCGATTTTTCCATCTTTCTCTGCATTTCAATGCATCGAATCATGCTGCTAGTCAAGGACAAGAAGCTCCTTGAAATCAACATCATAATCTTCATACAAGGCCTTTTAGAGGAAGGGGAAATAGAGATGTGCAGTTTCCATTATTAAGATACCTCCGAGACATCATTCTTCAAGACATTTGATGCTTTAGGGACAACCCTAGCAAAATCTACTTAATGGCACACAGAACTGTTCAACTCAAATTACAAAATATTATTATATAGTTCCTCTCATAATTGCCAAGTGACTTCTGGAAAACAAGGGTACAACACTTTGTAGGACATCTTACAAAGTTCTCATCAAAGATTAAAGAAGTGCACCTTGGCTTATGAAGTCTCCATTTCACTGACACTCTGTATCTGATTCGGTTTAGTAGGTTGAGAAAATCCTGATTTTTGCTACTCCCGTTCATTTTGTGTCTTAATGTGAGTGGAACGAAGTCTAAGAATGTAAAAATGATTTTTGAATCTTGTAGTCTTAAATAAATGTCTATACAACATACCAAACTATCCCTTAAATCTTGTAGTCTTAAATATACCATGTTATTCCTATAAGGGAATATCCTTAAAGGTAAAATGTGAATATTCGGGATAAAAACCTTACTAAATACAAAAAGGTGGCATTGTGAAACACACTAAAAAAGAAAGTAAAACACATAAATTGAAAAGGAGGGATTATATTCAAGGTCTAAATATTCTGCAGTTTTCTTAATAAGTGATTAAATACTGTTGTGATTAGATCCATAGCTCTTCTTGCAAACCCTTCTTGGATCCCACCACAAGCAAGATAAAATAGGAAAGAAAATATTGTATAGGCAATAAGTCAGGTGATTTGCTGGAGTCAAGCATATTGCACTGAATATTAATTGGGTTTACCCCCTAAAGAGAAGCTTTGACTTTCCTGCTCTAGCCAAACATGAATAAGTTGTGAACTTCTCTCACATTGTCACAAGAAAAGCTAGATTTTGACTGTATGGGTGAACACTTCTACACAGAATCAAGCAGAAGATGATGTCCTTACAGTAATCATTGGTAACACATATCTTCATCTAAACAATAAAAATAAGATTAAGTTGGTCTGGACAATCACAATATTGACATGAAAGCAAGATGAAACCTGAGTTGTCCATCCATCAAAAGAACCTGCTAGAAGGACCTCTGAGGCAGAGTTCGTCCAAACAATACGAGCAGTACGAAGAAGCTGCAAAGCTTTAGTAGTCTTATCAATCCTCTTCTGCTTCTTGTCTAACATCTTCTGCGCATCACTGAAAATGCATGGTAGGAAAACTCAGTTTTGGTTAAGATATCTAGTCTAAAGTATGTATATTAAAATGAATGAGATGTGACAATACATTATGGCAAGTGTCATTTTCCCCTCAAGCACGGCCATCTTTGCACGTATCGACCTTAATCTCTCCCTGGCATTCATGAATTCATTCTCCTGAAACTCCCATGCATCAGAAACCCTTTGCAAATCACTTGGGGAGCTTCCAGAAACCTAAGAAAGAAAGCGTGAAGTTACTTTACAATACTAGCACTATCCCACTAAAAAATACTCCCATTGTTCCAATTTATGTGATATTCTTTCCTTTTTAGTCTGTCTCAAAAAGAATGACACCTTTCTATATTTAGAAACAACTAACTTTAAACTTCTCATTTTACCCTTAATCAGATAATTTATAGCCACAAAAATAACTATGATTTGTTTTAGATAATAAGTTTCAAAAGTCGTTCTTTCTTTCTTAAACTCCATGCCCAGTTGAACACCATCACATGCATTGAGACGACGGGACATGGGAGTAAATAGTTAGCAGAACTTTGTTTCCTATTGCAATGTCAAAATAGTAAAAATTTAAGCATTTTCTCTCTTAGACAGAAGCAGTGAAGAAAATACTTCGTAAATAATTCCCTTCAACCCTGGTCATGTTCTTTTCTCTTTTCTTCTTTTTTCTGAATTGTGTGTTGATGTCAGCAAAAAGTGTTTGGAAATGTGAGGTTTGCAAACAAATTTATCGACAAATTCCTGTTGTACATCTATTCAACAAAATAAAGATACACCATTCCTTTTAGTGGAATAATTACATCACAAAGGAAACACAGCCAAGCAGGGGCGGAGCTAGGTAGGACCGAGGGGGTTCATCCGAATCCCCTTCGACAGAATTTATACTTTTTATACATGGTTGAAATTATTTTTTATGTATATATAGCAGATGTGGAACCTCCTTTAGCTTCTTCATGTGTGTACTTCATATTTTAAACCCCTTATTGAAAATTGTGGCTCCACCACTGCAGTCAAGGTAACCCATTATTTTAAATAAGAAAAATAATAATATATTGATGCTAGGAAAATTGTCATTAGCAATTTTGAGAAGCAAAGATGCAAATTTCAACCTATCTGTCCAAGCTTTGATGGACAGAGTTACCCAATACCTGTGGGAGGTAGCAGGTACCTCATAAAATTAGTCGAGGTGCGAATAAGTTTGCCCAGACACCACAGTTATCAAGAAAAAAAAAGAAGATACAGTTTTCTACCTCCTTCAAACTCAACTCCTCACTCTTGGATTTCAATGAGTGGAGTGTCAAGGATAGCTCAAGCTCTAAATGTTGAAGCCGAGTGCTTATCTCATTGTGGTTGACATTTTTCAATCTTCGTAAAGCTTCAGATCCACTCTCTGTGATATTAACTACATCATCTCCCGAAGCTTTGCTGGTACCTTCAGTCCAACGTTTACCTACAGCTACCTCACCAGCTGTTCATAGCAGTAGTGAAGCAAATTACAATCCATACACATAATTAGACACAAGAAAGAGAATTATAATCCATACACATAATTAGACGCAAGAAAGAGAATACCTTCAGAATCTATATCCTGAAGGCCTGCGCGTTGTGTGCTCCATTTTTTCCCCATGGCTGGTGAAACGCTATGGTTAAGCTCCTCATCACTTCGAATGCCTTTCATGGGGCTACCTTTACTGAGGCTACCATTTTTTCCTAGGTCAGTCCTGTCTTTTACAATATAGCAAAAATGACATCTCATGATTAAGAATTTAACTGTTTACAAACAAAATACTCAGGAATAAATAAATATTTCTAGTTCAAAAAGTTTAGGAAAATAGTTTCAGATTCAAAGAGATTTTAAAATATATAAGACATAGTACACAAAGGCTATAATGACTAAACAGCAATTCAATGCTGTAACTAATTGATATTTCAACCATTTTGTTGATAACATATCATCCTGCTTTCTGATTAAAAAATTTACCTGCATCAGTGGTTCCAAAGCTTCTATCCTCTATGTTGTCCCTACTTGATGTATGAGAAATATGTCCATGTATTCCCAGATCAATACCAAGAGATGAGTTCCTCTCTTTTTCTAGTCGACTCAATATCCCTTCAATCCCGCTATCTTCCTCTGCTACAATTTCTCTGTTGGGAAGGTAGAGAAAAGAAGATACCCAATGAATGAATTTTCACATAATAGAATAGAACCCCTGATGAATAGCTAGGAGATTAATAGGTGCACATAACCATTTAGAGATATGCTTCCTTGTTTCTTATTTTATTTTCGGTCATCCTGACTTTTGTCTTTTCGCACACTTGTTACTAGTAATACTGAGCTGCCATGTTAGACTTCACTCTCTAATCCCATCTACTTCATTCTTCTATTGAGTTGGTTAATTGTAACTATAAGCTACATCATTTACCAAGTCTCTGGTTCTATCCCTGTCAAACAACCACCAATGCTCTGGAGCTAGGTGGGAATGGTGAAAGAATGGAAGGAAGCTTTTGTTTTTGTTTATATGTGGAAGGTGAGCTTTAAAATCAGTGCCTAATGACAAAAGTTGAATCGAGTAAAGAATCACATATGTCAGATAAGATTTCGTAAAATTGCTAAATAGCAGAACAAGCACAATTCTATATCCACATGATCAAACATAACAGAGAAGTTAAGCATCCTGTATCCATCCAGAGTCTACTGCTCAACTGCTCCAAATTCACATAGGAAAGGTCCATATAGAATTTACTACCAAAAGCAAACCAATAAAAAATAACTAGAAGAAAGCACATTTTGGTGTAAGGAACCTCACATCAATCTACCAGAGGACGAGGCGGGCTGAGAAGAATTAGAAGATCCAGAACCAGGAAAATGAGCTTCACTGCCATGTAACAGATCACTCTCTTGACAACTTTTGACTCTTCTACGAAACTCTTCAATGTCAAAATCCATTTCCATAGTCTCAACTTCATTAACGTCCGCAGTGTTAGTGTCATCATCTTCAGAGTCCCAACCAAACGAAAACCACCCTCCTCTGTTCTTTATAGCCTCCAACAAATCCAGTCTTCCAGCTTTTTCCAAATCTTTCCTAGTTGGAAAAGCACTTGGGTTCTCAGCTAATATTTCCTTACTTTNCTTTATAGCCTCCAACAAATCCAGTCTTCCAGCTTTTTCCAAATCTTTCCTAGTTGGAAAAGCACTTGGGTTCTCAGATATCTCCATGAAAGCCAAAATCTCCTCTTCCAGCTCCATGTCCCCTTCACTTTCCCACCTTTTCCTACACCAGCAATATGCACTATCCACAGTTCTTTCCTTGCTAATCTTAAAAAATCGAAAAGACCCCATATCTTTTCCCAATACAAGGTTAAAACTCGCAGCTTTTCTTCGACTGTGAAGTCTTTTTGGTGAATTTACGACGAACATTAGAGTGGGAATAGGTGAAAAACTCAAATGGGTCGGTGTCGGAATGAGTGAAACCATCGTTCAGGCATTTCTTCAAACAATTGGAGGGTAGGTGAAGAAATAATAGTACAGTTGTGAAGCAATGACAATGCACTGGCATGCGGAAACTGCAATTAACGAAAGATTCTGAGAATTGGTTTGTGGAGGATTAATAACTTTATAGGCTCCATGATATCAACTTTATAGGCATCGAATGAGTAAGAATATAATAAAGTGATTCACACACTTTTCCAGGCCTTTTTCGCGAGTTGCTTCGGGTCTCTGGTTTTCAAGATTTGGTTTAGTCCATAAGGCTAATGGAGAAGAAGATTTGGAAAATACTTGCCTATTCTTATCCCGTATGCTACTCCCTACTTTGGACGCACCTTACCATTTTAGGGTGCCATCCCAATCGTTTGGGTCATGTGATCAATTTATAGTGAAATTATAATGTATAAGAAGTGAGAATTATGATATATACTAGATGGGTGGTGCCCGTGCTCCGCACGGGCGTTTTTTCAAATATTGTTGCATTA
>JACEIK010001356.1:0-72247 GCA_018107945.1 Datura stramonium
CTAGAAATGAAATTGTTGAATGGAATATTGATGGACTTGCAGAACATCAGATATACAACAAGTTACATGAAATGGGAATGGCCATTACGACCTATCAAATGAAAAACTGCACGGATAAACAAGCCGCCACTTTAATCATATCTGGATTCACAAGGACATTAAAATATTGGTGAGGTAAATATCTCACTGAAGATAATAGACATAGCGTAACAAATGCTACAACCATCACTCAAGTTATTAAGACTGAATCTATAGAAAAAACTCTTGAAAATCTATGCGTAGAAGATTCCACCGCTATCTTAATTTATAGTATAGCCAAACATTTTATAGGGGAACCTCAATTTTTTCAAGATAGGAGTTTAGAAATATTATCTAACCTATCTTGCCCAAAGTTGGATGATTTTAGATGGCATAAGGATGTTTTCCTCAACAAGTTTATGGTCAGAGAACACTGTAGTCATGATTATTGGAAAAAAAACTCATACGTGATTAATCAACATTATTTGCCGAAAAGGTTAGGGTAAACTTAAAAGATAGATTTGATGGAAAAACTTCTTATACCCAGTTAACCTATAGTGACCTTATAAGTTTTATAAATATTAGAGGACTTGAATAATGAACGGATATGAAGCTTAAAAAATCAACTTAAAAAAGGACTATAAAGTATCCAAAAAGAAATAGGAAAGATATTGCAATAGTTATAAATCTAAAAACCCCATTATTACAAAAAAGATTTAAAATGCATAAACGAGAAGTCAACAAACGTGACTTTACAAAAGAAAGTACTAGTAAGTGTTGGAATTGTGGAAAATTTAGCCACCGGGCTAAGGATTGTTGGGTCCCTAATAAAAGGAAAGATAAGATCAATATGTTAGAACTTGAGCCAGTAAAATATAGTATTATATTTTTATTCTTGAAGAAAGTGAGAATAAATCTTCCCCTGAAGAAAATTTCAGTGACGAAGACTAACTTAATATTGCATATAGGTTTGACGGTAGTGACTCCGGCTTGATCATTGTGGATGCATGGGAGCAATGCGCACTGCGATAGCCACACAATAAATTTCATTACCAATAATAACAAGGAGATCTTCTTTGATATGATTTATCATATTGAGGATAAAGATCCAAAGAAAATATTTAATAATTTAAAATTATTAATTTTTTCAATCTTAAATTTTCAAGTATAATTAGTTGAAGTTTAGATATTTAAGTTTTTAATAAATTTAAAGAACAAAAGTATAGTACAATAGTATAAGATCTTCAAGCTAAATTGTTACATATTAAAAATGAAGTTAAGAAGTTAAGAAAATACTTAACAAGCTAGAAACAGAAGTCCTTGCTAATAAACTATTAGAAAGACACAAAACCTATGCAAGGATTTGAATTATATCCAATGCGAACCGGGAGAAACATGAAAATTAGAGAAAGACGAAGAAGAAATTTAGTCTCTAAAAATCCCTTTATAAACCAAATCAGGAGTAAAAACTATTGCAATAGTTAAAGCCCAAAGCTGGCATATACCTATTACATTAGTTATAAATAAAAAATCCATACTATTCATAAAATTGCATCATTAGATAGGTGCGGACCAAAGTTGCATTATTGAAGGAATAATCCTACTAAGTACACCTTGAAAAGAGTACAACAACATTATTCTCTATGACAGGAGAAAAGCTTAAAATAAATTATAAACTCCATAAGGCACACATATGCAATAATGAAATCTGCTTTATTAATGATTTTGTAATAACTAAATATATAAAAAAAAGAAATAATATTAGGCACCCCCTTCATAACCCAAATAAAATCCTAATTCGCTAAGTTAGGCCGGGCATCCCACCACTGCTCTCTAGGAAAAGAGATCATTTTTCCCTACCTAAATAACATGTCCAAAAGAAGAAAATTGAATTTATAAAAGAAAAAATTGTATCTTTATAATAAATTTTCTTTCTCAACAAATAAACTATTTGAAGAATGAGATAAAATTTAACGGTTTGAATCCTCTTTAAAACATTCCAGAGGTAGAAGCCAAAATTAAGCCTACAAGAAGTCATAGAATGAGAATGCATTTTAGAATTTACTAATGCTTTTTTGGGATAGGAAATGCCATTTTAATGAATTACCATATATTTAGAGATTCAACGAAAAGATTATCCCTACTAGGGCATGTCACGACCCGAGTCAATACATCTAAAAAAAGCAACAATATTGATAATCTTAATCTATGTCGACGGCCATGTACGTAAAGGATGATTTGCTAGGATAAACCCCCAGCTAACTCTAAAATCTAACTGGAAGAAAATAACTGAAAATAAATATCTTCTCTCGAAAGATGAGGACTCTGCCCATACGATATCACTGGAGGAAGTCTACTAACGGTGTTGGGATTGAACATAGCTGAATCATAATACGATTCAACATAGAAGGTATGCGTTAGTACTTTTGAATATACTTTGGTAAGTGGAAGAAAGTACAACATAAAGTATGAATATACAAATTGTGACTGCAATGACCAACTGAAATCTTTTGAAGCTGAATAAACTAAAAATATAAGCTGAAATGGTCAAAATGACCATACGTTGGTCATAGACATGCCCGAATGCGAGATCTTGATATGAGCTAGCTAAACTGAACTGAACTGGACTGAGTAAACTGAAACTATTCTGAGCCGAGCTAAACTGAAACTATACTGACTAGTGGGAGAGTCTATAACCGATATATAACCACGTGAGCTAGACGTGGAGTCCAGACGGTATACACACCTATTAGTAGGACCATAACTTGCCGAGGTATAAAGGCATGAATTGGGTGATCACAAGTGCAGGGCCATAGGGCCAATAAAATAACTTACAGTGGCAATGTAGTGCTGGGAACCTGGGTCACTGGGACACGGTCACTCGGTGCTAAATCCTGCTCTCCTTTGGATAGTCCTAGGCGACTCTTTTAAGTTGATAGCTCCAAGAGTGGAGCCCAAGACTAAGTCGGGAATACCTATCTGTAAGCCTGCGAGATTCTTATCGAACCGGATTTTGTAACTGGTGTTTAAGACTGGCTAGGCTACTTATCTGGAAGCATCATAACCGTCTAGACAAACTAAAACTAAAGCTGGGGTTCTAAGGCCGGTGAGTTGCTTGTTGGAAGTGTTATAACCTTCTAAAGAACCACTAAAATATGGTATACGATATTTGCGTCTAATAACTAATAGTTAGGAGGCACCATTGACACCTCAGAAAAGACTGTAGTCAAACCTGATCAACTGACATTTCTGGATAATACTGATTACCAACTGATATTCGACTAAAAGTTGGACTAGCATGCAACTTTGCGAGATTTTAACTAGTTTTAACAATATAGGAATCCCAACGTGAGTCAAGCAACAAGAAATAACTAGTCCAATTTGCAAGATTCTAATTTTGTTGTTGTTGTACAGGAACTCGATGAGAGATAGGTGATCATCCCAAGCGCCCTTGAAATCAATCACACACGCTCTCGGCACTTATCCTCCAAGGTCTAGATAGTCCGCTCGGCTTGTCCATCTATCTATGGGTGAAAAGAAGTTATGCGAGCTTGACACGGGTGCCAGTCCTTTCTGAAATAAGATTCCAGAAATGCAAGGTGAACTGGATACCTCTATCTGAAATAATGGATAAAGAACCCCATGTAATCTGACCAACTCCCGGATATATAGCCTATATCCTCAAGCCAGTACGTAGTTTTAGCTGGAGAAAATGTGTTTTGACTTGGTTATTTCAGTCCTCACTGGTGATTACGATCATGCTGCCTGTTTGCCGATGCGAGAAGGCCTGTAATAAATGTATTCCTTGCCCTTCATGTGGAATTATCTTGATATCTGTCTGCTCCCAGATCTGCAGTGCTCACCGCAACTCTGTGCAGCGATTAAGTTTTCCGGCTTTCCCTAAATTCTGCTGTCTCTTTTCATGTTGTTCCACCAGTAAATATCCCGTAGTCCGCATTATAATAGTAGCACACAGGTAGATAGAATATGTGAAGACTACTTATTATTGATGTCATTTTCTCCAAGTCACTACATCCGGTACACATAGTCTACCACAGTATACACCATCTCCCTTTTGGAAAGCCTCCACTTCTTTTCTGAGAACTGCCTCCTTTAGCTTAGCGGCATGGGATCTTCATCCTGTCTCGCCTTAACTTTAACGACTAACGAGATCTTATCCCTCTCACTAGTACTACGCCTCCCTTGAATCAACCAACTATATCCCAACTGAGCTAATCTGTAGATCTCTTTGGCCAGTTCTTTTATGCTCTCATCAGCACTTGAGCCATGCTTACCATAGACATCCACAGGTCATCGGCCACCATATTGGCTTTGCCCGAGTGGTACAACACACTCATGTCGCAATCCTTCAATAGCTCCAACCCACTTTCTATGACGAAGATTTAAATTTTCTGACTGAACTTCTCTGAATGCTCTTGTGATCGGTGAAAACAACTACATGAGCCCCGTAAAGGTAATGCCTCCATATTTTCAATGCAAACACCCTTTATTTGCCAACTCAAGGTCATGAGTCGGATAGTTTTCATGACATAGTTGTCTGGAGGTGTAAGATATCACCTTACCCCGCTGCATCAGAACGCAAATGAGTCAACTCTGGAAGAGTCACAATACACACTACAAACCCATCTATTCCTTCCGATAAGGTTAACACTTACTCTGGAAGCGGTAGTGAGTGAGAGTCTTCAACTCCTGGAAACTCTTCTCTACGCCTCGACCACTAAAATGCACCTTTTCTGAGTCAACCTAGTTAGAAGAGATGCAATAGAGGGAAAAGACTTCCACAAAATGTCAGTAATTACCGTCTAGACCCAAGAAACTTCTGATTTTGGTTGGGAAAGTTGGACTTGGCTTGATCTTTCTGATTGCTATCTTTGAGATCTGCAAGAATACCCTCACCCAGACACGTGACTAAAAAGAAAGAAGTCACAGACTTCAGCAACCAGAACTCACATTTGCTGAACCAACAAACAACTGGCGGTCTCTGAGCTTCTGTGGCACTATCCTTAGATGGTTAGCATGTTATTTCTCTCTTAAGGTATCTTGGAATGTTATCAATGAAAACAATGATGAATATGTCTAGATACACGGCAAAAACCCTGTTCATTAGTCCATAGAAAGTTGTGGGGTATAGTTAGTCAAAGGACAGCATAACCCGACTTCGTAGTAGGCGTATCGAGTTCGAAAGGCTGTTTTAGGTGTCTCACATTCTACGAACGCAAGCCCGTGATACCCCGACTTGAGATCTACCTTGGAGAAACAACTGGCTCCCTGAAGCTGATTGAACAAGTCGTCAATCCTGGGTTAGGATACCTGATATTACTTACTTGTGACCTTATTCAGCGCGGTAATCGATACACATTCGAGGTACCGTCTTTCTTTGCCACGAATATCTTGGAGCACCCCATAGAGAGATGTTAGGCACATTGAAACTGGCATGAAGTAGGTCTTATAGTTGCTCCTTCAACTCCTTAAGCTCTTTTGGGCAATTCTATAAGGAGGGATAGAGATGGGTTGAGTTTACCGGAAGAAGGTCTATGCCAAAGAATCTATTTTCAGCTCGGGAGGGACTCTAGGAGATCTTCGGAAACACATCGGAACTCGCTAACAACTGGAACTGCCTGGATAGTTGGAGTCTCAGAGCTGGAATCTTTGACCCGAACCAGATGATAAATACACCCTTTATAAATAAGTTTTCTTGCCTTAAGGTAGGAAATAAACCGTCCCTTAGGCGCTGAACTACGGCCATCCACTCTAAGCGGCTTATAAGGAGACGAAATCTGACGACTCTAGTTCTGTAGTTGACTGAGGCATAACCAGAGTGTAACCAATCCATGCCAAGAATGAGATCGAAATCGACCATGTCTAACTCAATGAGTCATGTTGGAATGACCTTATTCAAGTTTGAGTGGAAGTTTTACATACACCCGGCTAGCTCTAAATGACTCACCACCTCCGGTAGGGAGACTGAGAATGGTTCTAAAAGAATTCTGGACTAATTTCAAATTGGACAGCTACATAGGGAGTTACAAACGATAGTGTGGCTGCTAGATCTAGTAGGGCATACACATCACAGGTGGAAAAGATGTAACAAACCAGTGACCATATTAGGTGAGGTATCCTGATCTGACAAGTGGACAACATAAAAATGGTTTTGGCACTGTCGCCCATTCGTACTTGAAGTGTTGGACTGCTAAGCTGGTCAGCCTGTTGGAGCTGCTAAAGTGGTAGACTATGATCTCCCCGGTCTGGCGACGGGAATTCTCTCGCCGGTGACCCTGAGTTTGTCACACCCAAATCAACCTTCTCGGCACTGAGGCATTCCCATGGATGATTCTTGCCACACTTAGAGCAAGCTGGATAGCGGTTGCTGGTGTTGTGATCGTAGGATTCTGAGCATGATGCTCCATCCTTCTGATCCTTGCGGGGCTAGGAAAAGTAGGGGCGGCTGGTGGAAGTGGACATTGGAGCCCTCTGTTACTTGTTGCTATGGACGACTACTACCACCAGACCACTGATGGCCATAATCTGATTAGCCCAGTCCCTAGCCCGCTTATTCTCCCGCTCCATGTCTTTCAGCTTTCTCAATCTGCGTGGGCATGAATGATAGGATGGAGGGGGTCAATATCCTTGATGAGCATTGCGATCTTGACTCCTTAAGGACCAAGTTCGATACCCCATTAACTAACAAGCATGCAATCCCTTGGCTCAGACACCGCATCCTCAAAACCATCATCCTTGTAACCGTGTGAACTCGGTGCATATTCTTCCCTTTGTCATGTTGCTTATTTCAAGTTCATGAATTACGCCACCTTAGCCTCCCTTAACTCCCGGGGGAAGAATCTATTTAGGAAGGATGTTGTGAACTCCTCCCACTCCACCGGTTTCACTCCCATGGTCTCCCTTCTTTCCAATAATCATACCAAATCTAGGCTACCCCTTTCAACTAGTAGGCAGCGGTCGCTCTCGTGAAGCTAAAACCCATAATTCGAGTGATGTGTACTTCATTCATGAACTCCTTTGGGTCCTCTCCCACTTTAGATCCATGAAAAGCTGGAGGGTTCATTTGGGTGAAATCTCGAACTCAGTATGCGAGACCATTTGTGTTAACGGAACCACACAGTGATTTCACACGGTTACGTGACTATATGTGCCGATATTGGTGCCACTCACGAACTCTCTGTTGAGGACACTTGGTTGTCTGAAGGGTACAGTGGGGCAGGTGGGTTAGTGTTGCCGGCCCTTCCTCCATTTTCGCCTTGGAGGCATGATTTCACTGAAACAAATAGAGGCACGAGTTAGGAACGTTTACGGGGTGAACTTCAACGCACGATAATGAGTATGAACAAAAGGGGAGTTTTCCTAATAATGTCTCGTAGCCTCCCGTCGTAAGTATTGCGTGCTCCACACCCATGAAAAGGACTCAACTTAACGTGGCTTTTAGACATCCTAGGATACTCTAAACCTAGTTCTCTGATATCAAATTTGTCATGACCCAGAGTCTATACCATGGACAAGACATGGTACTTGGAGTCTAAGTAACCCCAAGTCAACCCATGTCTATCATAACACTAGTAATCTAAGTAAATATATGCGGAAGCTTTAGAAATAATTTTAAAAATAACTGAGTTGACAAGAAGTCAATATATACGAAGAAAGCAACGATGCGATGTGTCCCTAGATCTATGTTTTGAAAGCCATCTATAAAGGATGAGTTGTTGGGACGGCCCCGGCTAACTCTAAAATCTAGTGGAAGAAAATAACTGAAAATAAAATATATTATATTGGAAGAAGACTCACTACTATTGCTTCTGATATCACTGGACGAAGTCTACTAACGATGATGGGACTAAGAACGCATGCATGTATCATAATATGATACATCATAGAAGGTATGCTTGATAATTTGAATGTCTCTTGAGTAAGTGGGATACTACATAAAGAATAAATAACTGAATTGTAATGACATGCAATGACCAACTAAAATACTAAAACTGAATAAAAACTCAAAAATATAATTGAAATGGTCAAAATGACCACATCTGCTTTGGTCATAGACATGCCTGAATCGAGATGCGTCACGAGCTAGTTGAGGCCCAGACTAAACTAGGCGAGTAAACTGAAATTGTTCTGAGCTGAGCTAACCTAAAACTATACTGACTAGTGGGGAGATCTAAGACAAACATATAACATGTGAGCTAGACGTGGAGTCCCCTGTATACACCGTGTGGGACCAACATACCTTGCCGGGGTATAAAGGAATGAAGCTGGGTGATCACAAGTATAGGGACATAGGGCCAATAAAATAACCTACGGTGGCAATATTTAGTTTTGGGAACCTGGGTATGGAACCACGGTCCGCTCGATGCTAAATCCACTCCCAGCGGATAGTCCTAGGCTAACTATTAAGTTGATAGCTCGAAGCTGGGGCCCGAAGACTAGTAAGGAATACCTATCTTGAAGTACCACGAGAGTTTTATCAAGCGAATTTGGTAACTGGTGTTCTAAGACTGGCCAGAGCTGCTTATCTGGAAGCGTCGTAACCATCTAAAAGAACAAACTAAAATTGAAGCTGGGGTTCTAAGGCGGTCGAGGCTTTGCTTATTTAGAAGTGTTATAATTGTCTAAATAACCACTAAAATGCGGTATCCTGATATCTAGTCTAATAACTGATAGTTGGGAGGCTACTGACACCTCAAGAAAAGACCGTAGTCAAACTGATCAGCTGACATTTCTGGATAATACTGATTACAACGTATTCGACTAAAGAGTGGACTAGCATGCAACTTACCGAGATTTCAACTAGTTTTAACAATATGGGAATCCCAACACTAATAGAATCCAGCAACAAGAAATAACTAGTCCAATATGCAAGATTATAATTTATTGAACTGAGAAGCTAAGGTTATATATGTCACGCCCCGAGCCTACACCCTGGATGTAACCACCGGTACTTGAAGCCCAAAGTGACCCCAAGTCAACCTGGTCTATCATTCGATTTAGAATTCTAGGTAAAACAAGCACAGTGGAAATTTAAAAGTAATAACATTAAGGCATTTTTATTAAAATTTAAAATAAAACTTAAAACATGCAATCTGAACATCTGTAGGTCTGAAAGCCTTCTAAATGATGAGCTGCTGGGACGAATCCCCGGCCCAACTTTAAATCTAAAAATTGCCGAGGAGTGCCCCTAACTTGGGTGACCCAGCGGAGTCGTGGTGACTGACCACGACTCGTGGTCACTCCCCGTCAGTACGCTTCCTGGGATCCTCAGTAGGTCACCACGAGGAGACCCTAATGAGTCATGGTCAATGACCACGACTCGTGGTCACCCGATGCGTGGACCCTGCTTTGTCTCATTCTAGAGATTTATTGCTAAATCACTAACGAGTCACCTAACGAGTTGTTGGCACAAATGATGACTCGTTTCACCCACTCGTCAAAATTACACTGGTCAACTAGCTATATTCCGAACTCAAGGCCTGACCATACGAGTGACTTAACGGAGTCGTGGTTAGTGGCCAAGACTTCGTGATGTCCCATTGGGTACCTTTGTCTCCCTCTTTAATTTATTAAACCTCAGCCTCACGGTTCACCCAACGAATCGTGAGGTCATAGCAGCTCGTTAGATGGGTCGTCTGAAAGCTTTTCTGCAGCTTTTCCAGTTTTCTAATTTAAGTCCCGGAATTAGATGTTTGAGTTTCTGGGCATTCCAGCTCCCCCTTGTAAACATTCATCCTCAAAAGTTAGAAAACACCACAAGAAGCAGAAAAATAGCAATCAAACTTTTCAAATACTACTAATTTAACTCCAAAGCTGCCAGAATGAATACCTCTGTTTCAAAATACATAACTGAACTAAATTTACTTTTGATACACACATCCAAAAGTAAACAAAAAGAAACTTATACACATGAATTGAATTCAACAACTAGATAGGTCTGGGAGTCAATATTAACATTTCAAGCTACAACAGAGTCCGGTAGAGAACAAGTGCAGGTATTTGGCCACCATATCCCTTCAGCCCCTCCCGTAGCTTCCTCAACCCGTTGATTTCTCCATAAGACCTTGGCTGAAGCTATATCCTTGTTCCTCGTCTTACGAACGGCGTTCAAGGATCTGGGTAGTACCTCACTCATATAGAGAGACTATCCTTTATTCCCACGCTGTCCAATGGCATAAGTGGGGTTGGATCTCCCATGCACTTCTTCAGAAGCGACACATGGAAAATTGGATGTGGCACTAGTTACGAAGGTAACTCTAGCTCATAGGCCACATTGTCGATACGCCTTAAAATTCTATAAGGTCCCGCGTACCTTGGGTGAGCTTTCCATTCTTGCCAAACCTCATCACCCCTTTCATGGGCAAAATTTTCAGGTATACCCAGTCATCAACTGCAAACTCCAACTCTCTTCTCCGCACATCGAAACGCCAGAGACTACGCGTTTGGCGGCTACGAGCTATTTTCAACCTTTCTCGAATAAGAGCTAAACTTTCCTGCGTGGCCACCGTGAGCTAAGTGCGGCCTATCAAGGTAACTTCACCAATTTCAAACCACCCGATAGGAGATCTACACCTTTACCATATAATGCTTCAATGGGGCCCATCTAGATACTGGTGGTAGTAGTTATTGTGTACGCAAACTCGATAGAGACTGATGGTCATCCCAATTACCCTTAAAATCGATCGTGTCGCTCTTAGCATATCTTCTAGGGTCTGAATGGTCCACTCCGCTTTCCCATCGGTCTGCGGGTGGAAAGCGATGCTGAGGATTGTGACACCTGAGTACCAAGTCCACCGAAAGGACTTCCAAAAATGTGAGTAAGCTTGTGTTCCACATGCAGAAATGATCGCCAAAGGGAACCCCATGGAGTCTAAATAACTCTCCCGGATGTAAGTTTGGCATAGTCCTCAGCGAGTGTGGTTTTGACTCGGGAGGAAATGAGTGACTTAGTCATCGTCTACTACCACCCGAGATTGAGTCATCTTTGTAAATGATGCGAGGTAGACTTGTAACAAAGTCCATATTTATTTCTTCCTATTTCTACGTGGGTATACTAATATCTTGACTCATGCCTCCGGGTCTCTGGTGTTCTACCTTGACTTGCTGGTAGTTTGGGCAACATCTTTCATTGGCCCGATATCCTTTTTATGTGGTTCCACGGTAAATATCCTGCACGATGCAGTACATTTAGTAGCACCAGGGTAAATAGAGTATATCGAGCTGTGTGCCTCGGCCAATATCTACTGTCTCCAACTTGCAACATTTGGTACACACAACTTTGTAGTAGCGGGGCACCCCATCTCCCCCTTAGGAGAAAGATTTTATTTCTTTTACGAGGACTGCTCCCTTAAGCTTAAGTAAAATGGGATCCTCATCACCAATACTGGATTTGACTTCAACTACCAAGGATGAACCTGACCCGCTTTGCATTACCGCCACCTTCAAGCTTGAATCCACAAACTGCACCACTAACTTAGGGCTAGCACAGCCGAACTTCTTTTCGCTAGCTCCCTCTTTGTCTTCCTCAATGTGAGCCACACTTCCAATAGACCGTCTGCTTAGGGCGTCATCCACCACATTGGCCTTACTCAGGTAATACAGCACACTCATGTCGCAATCCCTTTAGCATCTCCAACCGTCTCGGCGCGAGGTTTAGGTCATTGGCGAACACATCTTGAAGGCTCTTGTGATTGTGAACACATCCACGTGAGCCCCATACAAGTAATGTCTCTATATTTTTAATGCGAATACCACTACTTCCAACTCAAGTCATGAGTTGGATAATTCTTCTCATGAACTTTGAGTTGTCACGGAGGCATAGGCTATCACTTTGCCCCATTGCATCAGTATAACCGAGTCCAACTCTGGGCGTCACAATAAGTAATCAACCCATCTAATCCTTCCGACAAGGTTAACACTGGGCGATGAGTAAGGTGAGTCGTCGCTCTTGGAAACTCTTCTCACACTCACAAATCAGGCCAGCTGGAATTTCACCTTCTTCTAGGTTAACTTGAGTGAGAGAAGATGCTATGGAGAAAAACCTTCCACAAACCTTAGGTAATAGCCCGCTAAGCCCAGAAAACTCCTTATTTTAGTAGGAGAGGTAGGTCTGGGCCAATCCTTCACTATTGTTATCTTGTGAGAATCTACTTGTATCCCTTCATCGAAGACCGCATGACCTAAGAAAGTCATGAATTTTAACCAAAATTCTCACTTGCTAAACTTGGCGAATAGCCGAAGGTCTCTGAGTGTCTACAATGCTAATTAGGTGATTGGCATGCTCTTCCTCATTTTTACAGAGTATAGTAGAATGTCGTCGATAAATACAATAGCGAACATGCCAGATACTATGAAGACTACATTATTAAATTCATGAAAGTTGTTGGGGCGTTCGTTAACCCAAAGAGACATCCACCACAAACTCGTAGTGACCATGCAGTTCTGAATGCTATTTTCGGTATGTCACACTCTAACCCTTAGTTGATGGTACCCTGACTCGAGATCGATCTTTGAAACGGTTGGCTCCCTTTGAAGTTGGTCTAGATCGTCAATTCTAGGCGAGGTACTTGTTTCTTGTCACCTTGTTTAGGCGGCGATAATCTATGCATATTGTAGAGGTACCGTCTTTCTTACCTTTGAATAGCACTGGAACGCACCTCAGGGAGAGATGTTGGGTATGATAAAGCCCTTGTCAAGAAAGGTCTCGTAAGTTTCTCCTCCAACTCCTTAAGCTTAGTCGAAGAAGAAATTATATAAGGAGGGATGGAGATAGTTGAGTATCTGGGAGGAGATCTATTTCGAAGTCTATTTCTCGTTCAGGGGGAATTCTGGAAAGATCCTCAGGAAAAATATCTGGGAACTCACTGACTATTGGAAGCGAGTTGGATGGTTGGGGTCTCGAGTTTGAATCCTTAACTTTGAACCCGGATGATATATACATCCTTTGGAGATGAGTTTATAGGCCTTAAGGTAGGAAATAAACCTACCCTTAGGCGCTGAACTGCTGCTCATCCATTCTAACACTGGCTCGTCGAGAAGTGAACTTGACAACTCTAGTTCTGCAATTGAAGGCGAGGCATAGCAGTGTAACCAATCCATGTAGAGAATAAGGTCAAAGTTGACCATGTCTAACTCTACAAGATCGGGTGTAATAACTTTACTCAGGACTGAAACTGGACAATTCTATACACCCGGCTGGCTCTGTTGACTCACCAAATAGGGTGGGAAACTGAGAATGGTTCTGAGAGGACCTCTGGACTAATGTTGATGGTACGCTATATAGAGAGTCACGAGCGAAGGTGTCTCCTGGATCTAAGAGGGCATACACGTCTAGATGGAAGAGACGTAACACACCAATAACTACGTCGAGTGAACTTTCCTAATCCTGACCCAGGAAGATAGAGCATAGAAGCATTTTTGGCGTTGACCACCATGTTGTACACGATGTGTTGGCTGCTTGAGCTAATCGTCTAGCTGAGCTAATGATGTGGTGGATTGTGTCTCCCTCGCCCGCTGATGGGAACTCCCTAAGCCGTGTGGGTTGTCCGGCTAAAATAGCCCTCTCTCGACCCCGAAGGCACTCCACACAGGTGGTTCCTACCATACTTGAGACAAAGTGGATACTTGTTCCGTCTTGTGGGCTGAGGGCGGGGTGCCGGATGACCCCTCCTCCGATCTGGCGGGGCCCAGGGTTGGGCGCTAGGCCCAGACTAGGTGTTGGGCTCTCATTCTTGGTATTGCTTTAGCGTAGGCGCTAATACCGCTAAACCTCGATGGCCGAAATCTGACTGGCTAGTCCTTTCTCGTTTGTTCTTACACTCCATATCTTTTAGTTTTTCAGCATCAATCTTCTGGGCATACACAATTAATCTAGAGAGGTCCATATCTTTGATAAGCATCGCCGTCCTTTGCTCCTTGAGGACAGGTTTGACACTCCATTAACAAACTTGACAAGCAGGCATGGCTCGGCTACCATCTATGGAGCATGCTTAGACGGCCTAGTAGACTCCGGAACGCCATTCCTCCACAATTCTATTGCTTAGCTGTCGCAAGTTCATAAACTCCGCCATCTTAGCCTCCCCGGCTCTCGAGGAAAAACTTGTCCAAGAAAGTTGTGTGGAACTCCTCCCACTCCACCGGTCCTGCTCCCGCTGGCCGCCCCCTCCTTCCGCCTCATCCCACCACACAGGCTACCCACTGTGGTGGTAGGCGGCCGGAGTCGGCACTCTCAAAGAGGTGACACCCATAAACCAGATGATCTTTCTAATCTCATCTACAAGCCGCTTATGGGTCTTCTCCCACCTTCGTTCCATGAAAGTTTTGAGAGGTTCATCTGGGTAAAATCCCGCACACGAGAAGCTACCTCGGACCAATTTGTGGCTACCAGAACCACTTTGTTGATTCCACAGTTTGGTGACTATGCGAGCGAAGCGGTGGATAGCCACTCTAAATTCTGCGATGGACACTGTGTCGTCCTGAGGGATGTTGGAGCTGGTGGGAGCGGGTTTTGTTGGCATTGCGGCCCTTCTTCCCGTTCTTGCGTTTGGATAGTTCAAACACGGTTAGAAGGAATTTACGGGTGAACTAACGCACAATAAGGAATATGAACAAGGGGAATTTTCCTAATAACATCTTGTAGCCTCCTTGTCATAAGTGTGGCGCGCTTCACACCCATGAAAAGGACTCTACTCGATGCGGCTTTCAGACTTTACGAGGATACTCTAAACTGGAGCTCGATACTAAGTTTTCCGTCGAGCCTACACCTTGGATGTAATACGGTAGTTGAAGCCACAAGTGACCAGCCCCAAGTCAACCCTTGGTCTATCATTAACTAGAATTCTGGAGTAAAACAAGCACAGCGGAAATTTAAATTAATAACTTTAAGGCATTTTTAATTGAAAATTTAAAATAAAACTTAAAGCGCAATGGAGCATGTTTGTAGGTACGAAAGTCTTCTAAATGATGAGCTACTAGGACAATCCCCTGCTAACTCTAAATCTAAAATAAAGCTGTATTTGAATACTAGAAAATAGAAATATAAGGCCCTCGAATGATGAGGACTCACACTTCAAAAAATACGGGCGATGAGGAGGTGACTTGACGACTATCATTGCTGAATGCAGGAACTTACTTGGTACCGTATCATAAAGCGATACAGCATAAAAGTATGCGCGTCAGTACTTTGAATGTACTGATGCGTGAGAGATGTAAATAACATGAAGAACTAGTAAATGAACTAAAGTAACGTGAAATGACGTGAAAATGCCCAGAAAGCGATACAACTAGGAATATGCGATATGGTGTGACCGGGCGTGGCCATAAACATGCCCTAAATCTGAAAGACTAAGTCTGAGATACTACATTAAACTTATTGGGCCCGTAAATTCTTAACATGTAGATGGCCTATTCGCATGTTGGTTAAGAGTTTTAGAATGCCATATATGCTAGAAAAAGGCAGGAAGATCGGACAAAGCGCCAAGTCGGCCGTCGCAAGGCAAATGTGACTTATAAATCGCATTCGACGAATGCGACTTAAAGGTCCCAACTATATAAAGCCTCCACTTCGGTTTTAGATCATTATCAATAATTTCAGAGAGTAACCGGAAAACGAAGAGGGTATGAGGGATTTCCTTGAAATTCCATCCGTTTACTATTAAACGCGGTCCAAACTCAATTAATCTTGGGTAGTGAAGTATTAAGCTGCCGGGGAGAATTCTTGCGGAGTTAGTTTCATGAAATTCGGCCAGCCCGAATCTTCGTCCTACCAAGCTAAGGTAAGTGGAATTGCTCCAAATTAGTGTCAACATACTCCTAGCCCTAAAGTGAGTATTTCTCCCTTATGGACGTTAGAAATAGCGAGGTTTTTGACCATTTTTCGATAAGCCAAAGTTTGGGTTATAAATATTAAAAGTGATATTTTCTTCCCGAATATTAATGTATTTAGTCTAATTGATATATATATATGCATACGGTTAGGATGCTTGAAATGCTTGGCCAGAGCTACGCCGGTTAGTCGGGAAATCCAAAGCGAGTATGTAAAGCTAGTTCCTTCGGCAAGTTATAATCCGTATAACAAATAGTGTGAACTATAGAAGAAAAAATTCGAAGCAGTATTGAATCCGGTATGAATCTGGCAAACATGTTTTATAATATTATGATATATTGAATAAAAGTTAGTAAAGCAATATCATACGGTCGAGATAATATTCAGTCTGAGTATAGCTCGGTATGAGAATCGGTTTGATACGAGAAAAGAGATTCGAGAATAGAATATCAAAACATGGATAGCATTTTCATATTGAACATGCTATACGTGATTAATGTTTGTTGAGACACATGCATTGTATGAGGGCACCCTTTGAGCATCCTCAGCCCCTGGGTTGTGCTTGTGTTGACCCACCGAGAGTGGGAATCACGCCACTCAAAGGGTGGTATGTCTCGTCCGCTAGAGGACGAAAGATGGGATGGAGCATTCCCCATATGAGGCTGATCGGCTATGGCATTGCAGTGCAGTGCAGTGCAGTACGAGTTGAGTACAAGAGTCCTCAGGACTCCAAACATGATTATATATATCGAAGGTCATGGTCCATTTTGGAGACCCGGGGGCCGGTAGAGGTGCTCGTAGTTAGTAGATGAGTGGAGTGATTTACTTTTTGGATGGTTTTAACTCGAGTAGGGGTATATAGGGTGTGTTGGTTGGCACCTTCCGGCTTATGAAATTTGGTATAGGTCACTTGTGTGTATATATGTATATACGTATTTATTTATTAGGCGATAGACAGCGGTGCCATGCCGACAGGTATGTTTCTACCTTACCTTCAGAACAAATAGCTTATTTCATATTCCGCTAGTCGAGACAGCTTCGGTCTTTTTGCCATTCGGAATTACTAGTATTGTTGCTTTATATTCAGTTATGTTTAGTTTGCTTTACATACTCAGTACCAGTGGTACTGACACCCGTTTGGGGCGCTACATTACTTGCCTGAAGGTACCTATAGATGAGGAGTCGATCCCTCATGATCCTAGCCCGGTAGCGAGTCATCGCTCTGTCGTAGGAGCTTGATATTGAGAGGTTTATATCATTTTTTCTTTTGTTGTATCGGTACGGAGTCGGGGCCCTGTCCCGACCATCTTATCCTCTGTATTCTTAGAGGCTTGCAGATTGTGTATATATCTCCACTGTGGTCGGTTGTGTCGGTCGTGTGGGGTCGTGCGTATGTTTAGTTGTATAATGCTATTGATTATGTTGGTAGGTGTGGGGCCATATCCGATTAGTAGTGGTGACCTTGTCGGTCACGTAGTTGTTTAGCATCTGTTATTTTGATTGGAAGTAACTAGTCGGCATGGTGGCCTTGTAGGCGCATAGGTTTCCCTATATGTATGTGATTACGAGTTGGGTGATATTTATAGTACAGTGGCTATAGGCCTAGGCGGCCGGGGCGTATTCTGGTTTGTTATATAGCCCATTGATTCGTGTATCTAAGTTAGAGCCAGCCAGGCACGAGATGTGCTTAGGCTCGGTAGTCTAGCGAGTTCGAAGGTCTAATAGGGCACCGAGGTGCCGGGATCCTTACCCCCAAGGCGGGCGTGACGAAGCGTCTGGGTGTCTGAGTGAACTAAATGACTCTTTGGGAGAGTCTAACCGACGCACTTAACACACGAGCTAGGCGTGGAGTCCGAGGTATACACCCCACCGGTAGGACCCAATATACCTTGCCGGGGAGTGTAAAGGCATGGTAAGGTGATCACAAATGTTTGGGGCCAATCGGGCCAATAAATATTGTAACCTGCGCTGGCAACGTAATTTTGGGAACTTGGGTGCGCCGGGCTCCCGGCCAGCTCAGTGTTAAGTCCTACTCCCACTAGAAACCTATATTGAACTACTAGGATGATAGCTCAAAACTGGGGTCCCAGGGCTAGTCGGGGGGATATATAAGCGAAAGTACCCAGAGAGTCTTATGGGACTAGATTCTAAAAGCGGGTTCTAGGCGGTGAGTTTCTTATTTGGAAGCGTCGTAACCGTCTAGAGAACAAACTGTAAACTGATCTGGGGTCCTGGGGCTGGTCAAAGCTATAAATCTAAAATGTCATGACCGCCTAATGGACCAAATAACTATAATGCGAGTTTTGTTCGATGGCGAGAGGCACCCACTGACACCTCGGGAAAAACTGTAGTCAAACTGATCCAGTTCACAATTTTTTGAATGATTCTGAAATTCTACATTCTAACTGGTCTATACTAGCGACTAATAGAGAACTCAACTCATTCCAACAACACGGGAATTTCATAATATGACGAAATTTTAAAAATTTAAAGGATTTCATCAACAAGGAAAAATTTCTAACATATATATATAATAAGAATTTCTAGGATCTTCAGCCAGAAAGCATACTTTGCAAAATAGATGGAATTTAATACGCAATAATCTTTGCTCGAGAATTTAAGGCTACAATCATCTTAGCATGTGATTCTTACCATGGATAAAATCTTTGATAATAAGCATGGATAATAACTCAATTGAAATTTTAGCTAGAATCAACATAAAAATCTCTGCATACTCAAAATCTCAGGGCTAAGGCGATGGGGACATTTATGGGAAGATTTTGGGGGACACAAGGGAAGGACAATTCCCTTGTTGAATTCCAATGCGACAAAAATTCTCTCATAGAAGAGGACTGGCTTTGCTGCAATGGAGAACAACCACAGGCTTTGCTTGTGAGTTTCTTGAGAGAACTTTCGATAAGTTTCTTGAGAATAAACATGAATGATGGAGGAACCATCCAAACCCCCTAATAAATCTGTTTTTCATGCAAAGCGATGTGGTTTAAAGCTTAGAGAATAGGGAAATTACTAAATAGCCCTTAGAAATTATTTAGGAAAATTGGCGGGTACCCCTAACGGGTGACCCAACATGTTAGTGACTAACCACGACTCGTGAGTCACTCCCGTCAGGGTGCTTGCACCGGGATCCTCGATGGAGTCGCCCACGGGGACCCTAACAAGTCGTGGTCACCGATCGTGGACCACTGTCTCATTACGGAGATTTAATGCTAAATCCGGTAATGAGTCACCTAACGAGTCGTTGGCACAGGCAAGACTCGTTGCACCCACTCGTTAAGTACCTTTGGCCAATAGTTATATTCCCAGCTCGGGCGACCCTCAGTGACTTAATGGGTAAGTGATGCGAGTGACCACGACCAAACGATTTCCCTTGTTGGGTACATTGTCTCCCCTCTTTAAGTTATTAAACCTCCTTCTCACGGTTCACCTAACGAGTCGTGAGGTCCCTTGGCTACTCGTGGAGTAGATTCGTCTGAAGCTTTTACGCAGCTTTTTCAGTTTCTGATTTAAGTCTCGGAATTAGATTTTGAGTTTCGGGGCATTACAAAATCATTCTACTAGATACTAGTTCCACAAAAATTCTATGAATTGGGAAAAATATAGTGCCTAATATCATGAACAATATTCCACTTGAAGTTTATGGAGTGTCACAAAAACCTTCTACATTTCGAAACCACGGGGCTATAGCCCGATAGAAAATTTAGAGAGGGTTTTGGGGACACAATGGAAGAACAATTCCCTTGTTGAATTCCTACGTACCTGGTGAAGAAATTCTGGAGAAATCCCTTGAAAATCTTAGAAGAAACTTACTGCCCTAGCTCTTGCTATGAGTTTTTACGAGAGAAATCTTGCTGGCCCGATTTTCTAAGGGAATGAGAGGGGTGAGTAAGCGTCGATTACCCCTATAAATTCTATAAAAATAACCCAAAATGACATAGTTTAGGGATTAACAAGGTGGGAAATAACAAAAATATCCTTGGAAAATTTGGAAAAATTGCCGATAGGGACCAATGGGTCACTCAGCGTTGGTTGAGACCACAACTCATTGGGACCAATCATTGGTCTTGAGGCATAGGTTCTAGGCTCACTAGCACTGAAAAAGAGAGGGACCACGACTCGTTGGATGAACCAATGGGTCGTTGGTTCCTCTATTGAATCACTAGATTAGAATTTTGGGAGGCGACAATGGGCAACACAACGACTCATTGGTAGACCCAATGGGTTGTTGTGTCAGTCCATTCAGCGCGGACAAATTATTAAAATCCCTGACTTGACAAGACAGGTGGTCACAATGACTCGTTTGTGTGACAAAAAGGATCATTGTTACCACTCATTACTTTCCACTGAAGAGGTTTAAGGACTCTTAACCAATGACTCACACCACGAGTTGTTTGTATCACCCCGACGACTCATTGGGCGAGTAAGTAGGGTCTGAAGGGACTTTTTGAGATGGGGACCAACGAGTGACAAAGACGACTCATTGTTCCTCACAATGGGTCATTCTATGCCTCGTTGGTTCCTGAAGAACCAAATAGGGCTGACCACGACTGACACAACGAGTCATTGGGCTAACCACGGCTCGTTATCTCGGTTAATTACCGAGCAACTTTTCTGGTTTCTTCGAATTTTTCTTGCAGGTGCGCGAGTTTGTCCTAGGAAAGTTTGGGGTGTTACAGGGCAAGACCCATTCAAATGAATCAAGATTTAATGGAATATTATAATAAAGAAATCAATGATTTACTTAATAAAGAATTATTAGACCTTCAGTCATCGTGGAGTAGTTCGGCATTCTATATCAACAATAGTGCGAAAGAAAAAAGAAAGAGGGGCCCCAAGGCTAGTCATTAACTATAGATCCTTAACAAAGTTTTAAAATGGATTGGGTACCCAATACCCAATAAAGAGATCTTCTTAAAAGGACTTATAAAGCTAATATTTATAGTAAGTTGATATGAAATCGGGATTTTGACAAAATACAAATGGCGGAAAATATAAATATAAAATAGCTTTTAATGTACCTTTTGGACAATATGAATAGAATGCAATACCATTTTGGACTAAAAAATGCACCTTTAAATTTCGAGAATATAATGAACAACATATTTAATCCAGATAGTCATATTTCTATAGTTTATATAGATAATGTTTTAATATACTCAGAATATATTGACCAAGACTTCAAACATATCCAAACCTTTTTAAAGGTTGTTAAACAAAATTAATTAGTAGTAAGCACTAAAAGTTAATAGTATTTTTAGGACCTCTATTAGATTCATGGTCATGATTTTTATCAAGGAACCTATAAACCCATTTGTAGAGCCGTAGAGTTCTCATCCAAATTTCCGAGATAGATTAATTATTAAACTCAGCTCCAAAGATTTTTAGGAAGTCTCCAATTATGTTGCAGATTTTATTCCAAATAATAGACAGGTTTGTAAGCCTCTTTATCAGCGTCTTAAGAAGGATCCAGTCCGTGGGGATTAGAAGCCCAGTAGAGCAGTCAAAAATAAAATTAATAGTTCAAAAACTTCCATGTCTAGAATACACATCAGGATGCATTCATGATAGTAGAAGCGCGCCTCCGACATGAGATATGGCGGAGGCATCCTTAAACAAAGAATTTCCCCCGGAAAATGCCGGAGCAATTAGTAAAATTCCACTTCGGAATGCGGATAATGCTCAAAAAATTACAGCACCATTAAAAGGAAATTATGGCTATATGGTCTATTACGTATCGCAAATTTCAAGATGATTTAATAAACAAAAAAATTTACTACGAGTAGACTGCAAAGCATCCAAAGATGTTTACAAAAAGATGTAAAAAACCTGATTTCTAAACAAATATTTGCCGGATAGCGAGGCTTTGTTATCCATCTTTCATTTTCAATCGATTTATACAAGGAGAAATAAATTTCTCCCATATTTTTTGACTAGGAATTTCTATAGGGAACTAAATGACACACGGAACACTAGGTATAAGGCTCTTGAGGCCTCCATTTCATCCCTTCAAACCAGAAGAAATAATGAAAAAGACCCTTCAAAAAAGTTGAAAATCAAAACCAGAAAATAGATATTCAGTTCTGGCACTCCCATCTCTGCCAAAAGCTATTATTCCATCCCTATTAAAGGAATCTATAACTTGAGATAGACGCGAACACAAATTAAAATTGGTTTTTAAAGAAGACTCTTCATCGGGCGACAAAATTATTTCTATCCAAACAAAGAATAAGTTGTAAGAGGAATGAATCCACTAGAGACATACTCTCCAGGCAGTTTTTGCCAACAATTCTTGAAAAAGAAAATGGAAAACATATTTCAAATAAACGAAGTTTGAGCTAACGGTTTCTGATCTTGCCGATCATGGCCCTCGATAAAGATGAAGGTTTTGGTACCAAAAGGTTTGCAAACCCTACTACACAAATTAGAATTATGTGGAGATAGATCATTCTCTTAAAACCCGAAGGTATTCTGAGTTCATTTTAATAGATGCGGATTGATAAAAATTGAGCATAAATTTAAATATACGAATAGTCTAGATAGTATTGATAACTAGAAATTCACAATTAATAGATTTCAAGTCCGTTTGGTGGTTTGTAGATCATCTATATACACCCATTCCCTATCAAATCCCATAGACCCCCGGACGTATAACTAGTATGATTATAGGTAGCTGGTATAACTTTATGTATCTAAGGCCCAACACTCATTCTTGGTTTGTCAAGTATTGGAAGATATGAAAAGCGCGATCATCCCAAATGGTTTACGAATGGTGGAACCAATTCGGAGGAAATAAACAGGTATTGTCAAAATGTTTTTCGGACACAATTTGAAAAATTCCAAGTAGAGCAAAATATTTCTACCCTATCGGAAAATATTAAATTGTCTAATTTTTTATTGCAAAAAAGAACTTAATACATTATCAGCTGGTCCTTTGATATTCATGAATTTGAAAAAATTAATTATCTGAGTAAGACCATCAAAATCCAAGAGCTGGGCACCAACACCCTAGGAAGATAAGGGGAACTTCAAGTCCTTCGGTACAATAAAAATCCTAGTTGTCCAAGGAAGAATTAAAAAGAAGGCTCCAGCAAGCCTTGTCAAACTTGGAAAGAGATATCGAACAAAAACGAATAATGGAATTATTAGTACTACATCCTCCCATACAAGTGAACCGAATTAATGAACATGTTGAATGCGCAGGGATAGCTCAAGCTTATTTTCAACTAAAGCGAGACGACCGTACTGCCCTTTGAGAAAATAAAGTTATTACAAATTAAACAGCCAAGAGTGGACCCACCAGGAATCAACCAAAATCAATCAGCAAAAGACAAATAGCAAAAGGGCGGTAGGAATCTCTGCCGAGACTCCCATGCCACATACGAGACAAACCCCGAGAAAAGGACGAGGGGAATCTTTGAGACTCCACATGCCATATAAGAACAGATCTTCATCAAATACCCAAGCCACATAGGATAAAGATGATAACTTTCAGGAAAAATAATTTTCAAGAAGATAAATACGGTATTTAAATAGATTCGTGTACAATTAAATTTGCCATGTATGGACACGTGTATAATAGATAGCAGTTAGAAATTAATTGAGTCATCGAGATATTGAGTTCTATTTAAGACCTTCACCTTGTCAATAGGGGCATCCAAAAAACACTACACTCACTTCCATATTGCCCAAATCCCTCTATCTTTCCCTCTATGTTCTCTGTACTTCCTTAATATCAATAAACAACTCTTTGTAAGTATTTTTCGCTTCTACTTTATTATTACTTATAGTATTTTTCAACCATTTAACGGATCGTTATGGGTGAATGTATAAAGAAAAACTATCTTTAGAATCTAATCTTCTTTCCCAACAAATAAATTATTTGAAGAACGAGATAAAATTTAAAAAGGATTGAATCTTCATAAAACATCCGGAGGTAGAAGCCAAAATTAAAAGCCTACAAGAAGTCATAGAGCGAAATGCACTCGGAAATTTCCTAATGCCTTTTGGTATAGGAAGCGCCATATAATTTAGTTACCATATATTGAGGGATTCAATGAAAAGATTGTCCTACTTGGGAAAGACCCATTCCAATGAATCAAGAGTTAATGGAATATTATAAAAAGTAAATCAATGATTTACTTGATAAAAAGATTGTTAGACCTTCCAAATCACGAGTGGAATTGTTCGCATTCTATGTCAACAATAGTGTAGAAAACTTAAAGAAGGCCCCAAGGCTAGTCATTAACTATAAGACCCTTAACAAAGTTTTAAAATGGATTAGGTACCCATTACCTAATAAATAGATCTTCTTAAAAAGGACTTATAAAGCTAACATTTATAGTAAGTTCGCTATGAAATCGGGATTTTGAAAAATACAAATAGCGTAAAAAGATAAATATAAAACAGCTTTTAATGTACCTTTTGGACAATACAGATAAGAATATATTGTCATTCGGACTAAAATACCTTCAAAAAAATTTCATATTACAATGAACAACATATTTAATCCAGATAGTCATATTTCTATAGTTTATATAGATAATGTTTTAATATACTCAGAATATATTGACCAAGACTTCAAACATATCCAAACCTTTATTTACGGCTCAAGTTCTAACATATAGATCTTATCTTTCCTTTTATTAGGGACCGAAAATCCCCCCAATACAGTGGCCAAACTTTCCACAATTCAACAACATCAGTACTTCCCTTTAAAGTAACCTTTATTGGCCTCTTGTTTGCCCTTTAATCTTTTTATAATAATGGGTTTTTCAGATTTATTCTTATAGTTTTTATCTTCTTTTAATTTTCTTCAGTTGCTTCTTTTGAAGAGCGAGACAACTTGATGTATCCAAAATCAGGACAAAAGCTTCCTATTTCTTTATTGAATATTTTGTTGTCCCCTTTTTAAGTTGATTTTTAAGCTTCATATCTGTTCATAATTCAAGTCTGTAATATTTATAAAACTTTTAAGGTCACCATAGGTTAACTGACTATAAGAAATTTTTTCATCAAAATCTATCTTTAATTTTATCCTAACCTTTTCGGCCAAATAATGTTGATAAGCGACATATGAATTTTCTTTCCAATAATCATGGCTACAATCTTCTACGACCATAACCTTGTTGAGGAAAACATCTTATACCATCTAAAATCATCTAACTTGGGGCATGATAGGTTAGATAATATTTCTAAACTCCTATTTTGAAAAGTTGATTGCCCTATAAAATGTTTGGATATGCCACAAATTAAGGTAGCGTGGCGTCTTCTAAGCATAGATTTTTCAAAAGTTCATCTTTGTAGATTCAATCTTAATAACTTTAGTGACTCAGTGGTAGCACGGCTTGTTACATATGTCTGGCTATCTTCAGTGAGATATCTCACCAATATTTTAATGTCCCCTAGTATCTGAGATATAATTAAAGTGGCGGCTTGTTTATCCATGCATTTTTCATTTGCAAACCGTAATGCCATTTCATGTAACTTGGTTAACCATATCTTATGTTCTGCAAGTCAATCAATATTCCATTCAGCAATTTTATTTCCAGAATGTGAAGTATGAGATAGAAATTCATTTTCCTCATATTGCATATCCGGGAACGAGGGTTTATTATAATAAATTTTTTGATGGAATATTTAGAGCTTTTAACATTAATGTTATTGTCGAGACTTTTTGAATATTGTCTTCTACTTTTTATCTTTAATTTTAATTCATCCTTTAATTTTATTAATTCATTAATTTTAATTCAGCTTTTAATTTTCATTAATCTTTTCTATAAAATCATGTCGTGATTTCAAACTTTCTTGGAAATTTGGGAATTTATCTTTAGAAAATTGGTAATTTAAATATTGGATGGGTTTTTCTAATTTCTTATTATTATAGGAAGGCTTGGTTTATCATTAAAAATTGATTTATTATCAGTCTTAAGGATTTGATTAGAAACTACGTATAGTAGTTGATTAGTATAATTATTTTGTTGAATTAATCTATTTATATCTTTATTTTTAGGATCACCACGGTATCTACTATATATCAATTTAAAAGGTGTAGCCATAACAATTTTACTATCTATTGGTAAACTAACTTATTCTAATGGGGGAATTATAGATTCAACCACCTTAGTTTTACAGTATGTCATTTATTAATATTCATTGCTTAATGATTCACTTTATAGATTCAACCACCTTAGTTTTGGTGTGCCATTTATTAATGATCATGCTTAATGATTCCTTTTGATCATCCAATTTTCCTCCCAACGGCCACCCCACAACGACTGCGTTCCCAACAGCAAAGTGCGTCGTCCCTAGGACTCGTGCCCGACCTCCTTTTCCCAAGACCATCCACCTAACGGCCCATTCCAACGGTCTATGGCTTCCACCAATGGGTCGTCCTGAGACCCATTACTTCCCCACCTACCTTTATAGATTCTCACCACGGGCACTTCAAATGGGTGGATTAGTCCACATAGCGACGTGCCATGACTTTCATTTTGAGAAAATTTTTCAGATTTTTCTGCTACTTTTCATTTCAAATCCCGAGAGATCTAGTCTTAGGCACTTCCTGAGGTATTACAATATCTCCCCCTTGGGAACATTCATCCTCAAATGTGGGTAAACATATTGAAAATTTGGAAATATACAACTACCATGCCAAATATTGAACATTTAAGGCTGAAACTAACGAGTCAGCCCGACTCCGAGACTAGAATACATGCCTAAATTGAATTCATAAATCACACTTACCCTTGTGTCATGAAGAAAACGGGGAAACATGAGTTGAACATATGAATAGGATATCAAAAGAAACTATGTACCTCAAGTGGCGGGGCGGAAGGGAATAGATGTTGAGCTAGCCATCATATGCAGCCCCGGCGTCCCACTTAGCCCCCTCAACATGTTTATTCCTCCCGCAGAAACCTTAACTAAGGCTTCTTGTTTCTTGTGAATCTGATGATCAAGTATTTCTACTGGAACACTCCTTATAACTAAGGTTATCTTTCACACCAACAACGTCACCAAAACAACGAGAGTTAGATCACCCAAACACTTATATAAGGAAGCGATACGCTGGAACACTAGATGGACTGAACGCTAATTCTGAGGGCAACTCCAACTCATATGCTACCTTGCCAACCCGTTTCACAATCCAGTACGGACCAACATAGCGGGTACTAAGTTTCCCTTTCTTTTCGAACTTCATCATTCCTCCCTTCATGGGAGACACCTTTAGAAACACCCAATCATCAACTTTAAACTTAAGTTCTCTCCTCCTTACATCCACATAGGAATTTTGGCGACTCTGGGTACTTTTCAACCTGTCCCTTATAAGCTAAACTTTCTCCATGGCCTCATGGACTGAATATGGTCCTATCAATATAGCATCACCTACCACGAACCAGCCAATAGGCGATCTACACCTACGCCCATAAAGAGCCTCAAACATAGCCATTTGAATGCTAGAATGGTAGTTATTGTTGTATGCAAACTCAATGAGATGCAAATGATCACCCCAACTACCACAAACCTAATCACACATGCCCTCCCAACATCCTCCAAGAGTACGAATAGTCGCTCAAAGTCACGGCCTTCTCTTTTTCGAGTGAAAGGTTGTGGTAAGCTTGACCCAGTAGTCCTTCTAAAACAATCTCCAAAACTGGAGGAGTAAACTGAGTACCTCTATCTGATATGATGGAAAGTGGAACTCCATGCAGCAGATTTTCACGCCCCGCCTTAGGAAGCATAGTGGCACACAGTGCCCTACTAGGACTGGACATGCGGAACTACGAGCCTAAGCATACGGTGCCAAGCTGGCTCTAATTGGATTTATGAAAACAACGGGCTATATAACAGCTGTAAATACAGCCTCCGTCCGACTAGGCCTACGGCCACTGTAAGGAATATATGGTAACTAGAACAATTGAGCATAAGGAACCTATGCGGGCGAACAAAACCACTCCATCTTGACTAGTTATCAGCACGAAAAACATAATCCAAGTGTTGAACTGATCTGTGACCGACAAGGTCACCAACTGACAACTGAAAAAGGCCACACGTCCATCGCCTGGCGAGACATACATACGGCCCACACGATCGGTACAACTAACCACGGGGAATATACAATCCATGAGCCTCCAGAAGAATAAAGATGGTCGGGACGGGGCCCGGCCTACCCATACTGTACAAATCAAGAGTAAACCTTTGGCATGTCCAAGCTACGGATGTCAGGAGCTGAAGACTCTGTACGCTAGGCGGGACTTCAGGGATCTACTCTCGTCTGTAATTTTTGCGGTCAAGTAATGCGAGCGCCCCAAAAACGAGGCCTCGGTACCCGAGTGTATGCAAGCAATAACTGAAAATAACTGAAAGTAAACAATAATATAGTGAATTTTGAAGTAATAGGAGACGGGCTGAGACTGACTGGAAAGAGAATAACTTCTTGAAGAGAGTAGAGTCATGCACGATAACATGGCGGTCTACTTTCTATCTATTAATAACTAACACAACATAGCATACAAGAACCTTATCGGCCCCCATAAGCCATTAAGGTACCAGCAGCACACAATCTATATACCCCAACCCAGGTCATACCATCCACTAGTAACTATGAGCATCCCCGGCCCCTGGGTATGCAACTTGGGCGTTGGGCCTTTGACTATAAATTGGATACGAGTCGAGAAAAACTCCTGAAATCTGAAATATGAAATCTATAATGCGAAAAATTATGTCTTGCACCCAGGCGCAAACGCTCGACAAGGGGTGTGGTATAGTATTGATCAGCCTGCTATGGGGAATCTGCATCCCATCTTCGTCAACGACGGACGGCATGCCACTCGTAGAGCGACGTATCCTCACCCTGCGGCGGGCGAGTCGACCTGACTATTAACCTGGGGCGGTCAAGAAAGCTCTAAGGGTGCCCAACACAGAACAATCATGTCTCCACAGATAGCAATAACCGCATGTAATATATATATATATTGAATCTGATAATAATATTTATATGTTGGTATTCTGTTACGAATCTCATCTTGAAATATGCGAATACTGTCTTGAAATATCTTGAATCGATACTAAAATATATTGAGTCTGAAATAATATTTCAGGAATATTCTGCTGGAATTATACTGTTTTATTGAGTTTCATGTTGAACACTGTATAATAATTATAACATGCTTACTAAACTCATACTGAATATATTATACGGCTTACGACATTTCTACTGCAATTTGTACTATTTTGCTATCTGAAACTACTAGCTTATGAAGGAAATGGCTTTACATACCTCAACTGCCGACTTTCTAATTAACTGGCCTAGCTCGGCTAGTATTCAGCTATTTCTTCCAAGTACATTCATATTCATGAAAAGATAGAATTAATTCTACTATTATTTTGGAAAAAAGAAACCATATTATGGCTATACCCTCTTTTGCCTATTCTTCGACTTATCAAAGAATGGCCGAAAACTCATTATTTCTCGGCGGTCTAGAAGGGAGAAATACTCAACTTTAATAGGAGTATATTAACACTAGTTTGGAGAAATTTCTTACCTTGGCACGGCGTGACTGACAATTCGCCGGCCAGGTATGAAACCTTTCAGCGAGATACTCCCAGGCAGCTTTATACTTCGCTGCAGAAGTTAATTGGATTTAGACTGCGTTTGATGGTGTAAACGGAAGGAAATTTAATCAAACCCTTCGTTCCCCTCTGTTTCTGTTCATTTACTAGAAATTATATGAAGGGAAAATGATGAAGGGAAAATGATTTAAAACAAAGTGGGAGCCTTATATACTTGGGGCCTTTAAGTCGCATTTGTCGAATGCGATTTATAAGTCGCATTTGCCTTGCGATGCTCTGACTTGGCGATTGTCCGGTCTCTCCTCGGGCCCTTTTCTCGCACGTGTGGCATTCTAAAACTCTTAACCAACATGCGAATAGGACAACTAAGTGTTAAGAACTTACGGGGTGTAACACGAACTAACTCTGAAATGTATAATTTAGCATAATCTTCCGCTGAATTAATAGTTTTGATCGGTAGGAAATGAGTTTCTTTAGTCAACCTGTCCACAACCACCCAAATGGAGTCATACTATCGATGAGTGCGAGGCAACCCTGTGATGAAGTCCATATTGATCTCCTCCCACTTCCAAGTAGGAATATTGATGTCTTGAAGTACACCTCCTGGTCTCTGGTGCTCAACCTTCACTTGCTGAAAATTCGGACACTTAGCCACAAACTCCGCTATGTCCTTCTTCATGCCATTCCACCAATAGACTTCCTATAGGTCACGATACATCTTGGTGGTGCCTAGATGTATAGAGTATCTGGAACCATGAGTTCATGCAACATCCACTCCCTCAAGTCGCCAACATCCGGCACACACAAATGACCCTAATATCGGAGCACACCATCTCCCCTTAGGAGAAAACCTCAACCTTCTGATTCTAAACCTCTTCCTTAAACTTCACAAAAATAGGATCCTCATCTTTTCTATCCTTAACATCGGTCACCAAAGATGATTCTGACCCATTCTGCATGATGACACCACTATCCGTCGAATCAACCAGACAAACTCCTAATCATGCAAGTCGGTGCACATCCTTTACTAACTCTCTCCTTTCCTCATCTACATGAGATACAATCTCCATGAAAAGCCTGCTAAGAGTGTCTGCCACCACATTAGCCTTGCCCAGATGATAGAGAATACTCATATCATAATCCTTCAAAAGCTCCAACCACCTTCTCTGGCGTAGATTCAAATCCTTTTGGGTGAACACGTACTGTAGGCTCTTGTGGTCCATAAACACATCTACATGCACCCCGTACAGATAGTGTCTCCAAATATTCAAGGAAAATACTACCACCGCCAATTTGAGATTATCAGTCGGGTAATTCTTTTCATGAACCTTCAGCTACCTGGAAGCATATGTTATAACCTTACCGTGCTGCATCAATACACAACCAAGGCCGATCCTCGAAGCATCACAATATACCACAAAACCCATTGGTACCCTCAGGTAGGGTCAACACTGATGATGAGGTGAGTCGTGTCTTCAACTCTTGGAAAATCCTCTCACAAGCCTCCGACCTTTAAAACTTTTCTTTTTTGGGGTCAGTTTGGTCACAGTGCTGCAATAGATGAAAACCCCTCAACAGACCTCCTATAGTAATCAGCTAAACCCAAGAAACTCTTGATATCCGAAGGATTCACTGGTCTAGGCCAATTCTTCACCGGTTCTATCTTTTGAGAGTCCACCTGTACACCCTCACTTGACACCACATGACCCAAAAATGCCACTGAATTCAACCAAAACTCGCATTTGCTAAACTTAGCATATATTTGGCGATCCTTGAATGTCTATAGCACCACCCTCAAATGAGCGGCATGCTCCTCCTTGTTCCGAGAGTATATGAGAATATCATCTATGAACACAATCACGAACAAATCCAAGAATGACTTGAACACCCTGTTCATCAAATTCATAAAAGTTGTAGGAGCATTCGTTAGTCCAAAATACATAACTACAAACTCATAGTGACCATATCGAGTCCTGAAGGCTGTCTTCGGGATGTCACTCTCTCGAACCCTGAGCTGATGGTATCCGAACCTGAGGTCTATCTTCGGAAAGCACTTAGCACCCTGAAGCTAGTCAAACAAATCATCAATCCTAGGAAGAGAATACCTGTTCTTGATGGTAACTTTGTTCAATTGCCAGTAATCAATGCACATCCTAAGGGAACCCCCTTCTTGCGGACAAAGAGAACTGGTGCACCCCACTGGGATTTGCTCGGTCTGATGAAACCCTTGTTTAAAAGATCCTTTAACTACTCCTTCAACTCCTTTAGCTCAGCAGGAGCCATTCTATAAGGAGGAATAGATATAGGTTGCGTATCAGAAAGAAGGTCAATACCAAAATCAATCTCCCGCTCGGGGGGAATTCCTGGTAAATCATTAGGGAATATTTCTGGGTACTCACACACTACAGGAACTAACTGGATAGTCGGGCTTTTAGACATAGCATCCTTAACCAACACACAACCTTTAGAAATCATCTTTATGGACTTAAGTTAGGAAATGAAGCGACCTGCAGGCACAGCTAAACTACCCTTCCACTCTAGGATTGGCTCACCCAAAAATCTAAACTCTACTGCACGGGTTATACAATTGACTGAGGCATAACATGAATATAACCAATCCATGCCGAGGATATCATCAAAATCAGTCATGGACAACTCTACTAAATCTGCTGAGGTGATTTTCTAAAGTACTATGAAACGGCATATTCTATATACCCGTCTAGCTATAACGGAATCACCGACTAGAGTAGAGACTGAGAATGATTCTGATAAGATTTCAGGACTGACTCCGAAACTACTAGCAACATAGGGTGTCACAAAAGTCAAGGTATCCCTTAGATCTAACAATGCATATACATCAAGGTGGAATACTCGTAATATACCAGTCACCACATCCGATGAAATTTCCTGCTCCTGTCGTGACGAGAGTGCATAAAACCTGTTCTGGCACTGGCCGCCAGTTGAGCTAGTAGAAGCACTCTACTAGAAGGGACGTGCTGCTAGAGCCGCTAAACTAGAATCTGGGATACGGGCTCCACCATCACCTTGTCTAGCTGAAGGGCAATCCCTGAGTCTGTGTCCGGGTTTGCCACACCCGAAACAAGCATCTGATCTAACTAAACATCTACTTTGGTGATTTTTTACACATTTCATACAAGTTGGGAAAGTACAATCTCCCGCAATGCTCCCTTAGCACCTCAAGCCTGACGCCCTACCTCTCTAATCACGTTTGAGTCTGGACGAGACACTGGCTGATGATGGTGCCGGGGCTGAAGACTTTTGTTGTAACTTAGGGCGGTGACTGCCACCGGGTCTCTACTGAGTGAACCCAACACTGTCTGTCCAGGCCCTCTTGGCCTATCTCTCTCTCAGATGCACCACCTCCATCTGTTGGGCATGCAAAACCATCCGGGGAAAATCAATATCCTGATGAAGAATGGTGATCCTACAATCCTTGTCCAGATAGTCCGCAACTCCATGTACAAACCTGCTCACCCGAGCTCTCTAATCAACCACTAGCTCTGGTGCATACTTAGACAAACGAGTGAACTCCAAAGCATACTCCTGGACCGTCATGTTACCCTGCTACAGGTTCACAAACTCTGCTACTTTAATCTCCCTCATCACACGAGGGAAGAACCGTTCCAAAAATCAACATGAAACTCCTCTCAACCAATAGGGCCTACTCCAACTACCCTGTCGTCCTTCCATTACTTGAACCAGATGTGAGCAACCCCTTTCAACTGTTACGAGGCTAGATCATCGCACTCTTCTCTGGTCACCCCTATGATTTGGGTGATCAATAGAACCTCATCAATGAACTTGTGTGGATCCTCATCCACCTTTGATCCAAGAAACTCTGGAGGGTTCATCCTCAGAAAATCTCTGGCTCTTGCTGCCGCCGCATTCCCGTTCTGAGGGACATGCGCTACTGCGTACTGATTGACCTAGGCAGTCAAGGCCTGATCTAGCATCTGAATGGCTGCCCTGAACTCAGTATGGGCAACCTGCTCGCGTACATGCTCCTCATGGACTGGTGGGGCCTGTTGGTTCCCATCTCTATTGTCATTCTCGTGGACATTTCTGTTCTCATTTATCCTTTCGTTAACTTGGAAAGGAGGCATGATTTTGCAAATGCGTGTAGCATGAGTTAGAAGGATAGAGAGACATTTCATCGCACGACATAGATCATGAAAGAAGGAAACATTTACTAAACGTCTCGTAACCTCTTCTTCATAAGTGCGGCGCTCTTCACATCCATGAAAAAGACTCTACTAAATACGGCTTTCAGACACCCTAGGACACTTTAAAACCTAATGCTCTAATACAAAGTTTGTCACGACCCGAGCTAGGACCCAAATCGAGACACGGGACAAAAAATCCCGAGAGGCTCCAAGTCAACCCATGGCATGAACATAATATCTAAACTCAACATAATAAAGAGGAAATTCAACATAAATAATTGCGGAAGTCTATATACATAACAATCTAGAACGGAATCACAAATGACAAGTTGATTTCTACATAATGTCCGAAAGCCACTAACATACTGATGAACTGAGGGACATCATCCCCAACTAACTTGACAAAATATGTAACTGAAAGGAACAACTATAGATAACTGAATGTCCTCGAAGGGTAAGGACTCACCAACACCAGCTGGATAGGTTAGAGAGGGAAGCAGGGGCTAATGATGCGGCTGAGACTGATCCCTCAGACCTGTAACATGAAACGATACAACATAGAGTATGCGTTCAGTACTTTAAATGTACTGAGTATGAAAGGTAAGTAAAATACACAGTTACAATATATAAGTGTTCATAAGAGTAGGACAACATGATCACAACGTAAATATCATAATGAACATAAGGGCTCAAGGTTTTCAAAACATTCATAAATCAATAATACTCATAATTATAGGAGAAAAGCTTCATTAAACATGACTTGAGACAAAGTAACATAAACATAACCATGCATAAATCATGAGGAACAATGGGAGATTCTTATAACCGACATACCCCATATGAGCACACATGGAGTTCGACTTGTAAACCCCTAGTCGGAGGGTATTCGTACCTTACCAAGGGTAGAACCATGAAAAGAGGTGCGATATCACTCATGAAGGTCCCATACGGGCATAAGGGAACAGTCTCAAGGGAGGTCCCATCATGGCTATGTTGGCACGTAGTTCTGAGACTCGGGGTATGCTTGGACCTTGAATCTACTTGGTGTTAAATACTACTCCCGAAACATATATAGTGCTCATATTATAGTAGGAAAAACATACATGAGATTCATGGTCTAGTTTAAATCATAATAATCATAAGCATGCTTGAAATACGTGAACTAGCCATGTAATAAGGCTCGTGAGTCATCCATAATCATAAGTCCATAAATCATGAAATTCATGCATATTGGTGAAACATGTATATACTTTATATTTCATAAATCCATGATAAGTACTTGATAGAAATCATATAATATCATAGTTGGGCTAATTTAGATCAAGATCATAATGAAATCACAACTTGACTTTTCATAAGATCATACGTAATTGGGCATAGTTGGATTTTAATTCAAATCTATAAATTTATATTCAAAATAGTCATAAAATCTTCCCATAGATCATAAAACATAGTTTAAAACATTAAAGGAATTTACCCATAGGTAGATGATAGAGAATTTCACAATAATTTGAATAAACCCTCATAGATCATGAAACTTGAATCTAGAATTGAAATCCATGGAAATTGAGAAGAGTTTTGAGCATTAGAGTGATAGGAACTCTTATTCATAGCCTTACATACCTGGGTAAATTGAATTCACACACCTACTTGAAAATCCAAAGAGAATTGGAGAGAATTTGATGAAATCTCTCAAACTTGATCTTCAAGGAAAGATCTAGGTTGCATGCATGGAGTGGGCATACTTAGAATGAACTTACCCTCCTTAAAACACACTATTCAAAGCTTAAAATGACGTATTTTGGGACCCTAGGACTTAGGAATGATGAAAATATCCTTAATAAAATTTCTGAAAAAATTGAACTGCCAGTGGCAACGAGCGCCACAACGGGTCATTCCTTGATACCACGACTCGTGGTACCCGGCCGTTACTTCATCCACCATTTTTATTCTCTAGTCTTGATTCAATGACTCGAAAGAATAGGTTGTTACTCCAAATGATGACTCGTTACTACTCCCCGTTACCCAGCTAGATTCCAACTTAAGTCTCTAACAACGACTGGTTAGGACGAGTCTTCACGAGTCCTACTGACCCGTGGTTTCTGGTCATTACCACCACTGCCCATCTTCAGGAATTCCTCCCAATGGCCACTTACAATGACTCATTGTTCCCAACAACGAGTCGTCCCCAGGACTCGTGTCAACCTCCTTTGCCCAAGACCATCCACCTAATGGACCATTCCAACGGTCCATGGCTTCCACTAACGGTCGTCCTGAGACTCGTTACTTCCCCACCTGCCCCTGCAGATTCTCACCACGGGCACTTCCAATGGGTCGTTAGTCCCACCAACAACCAGAAGGAAATCTATTCAAAATATCAGTGATATTGTAGGTGTTTGCTATTAGAGGATGAGAAAAAATGTCGGAGGAAGATGTGGAGGGTTTATCCAGAGCCTTTTTGAGTTTATCTAGATAATGTCTTTTTTATCTGGATCCTGTAGGCTGCTTATAACCTTTAGGAGAAGATCTTGTTCTTTTGAGAGAACATTGACTTCAAATTGGTTGTTATGGTCTTCTTAGTCAGACTGGAGGATTCTAAGTCAGCATTTTCTATTTGGTTAAAATCCTACTCGAACTCATCATCAGCACTATCAGAGTCCTCTTGAAGTAAGAGATGTTGTATCTGGTTGAGGACTGATTCATCCAGATTGAGATTTATTACTCCTTTGGCGAATTTGTAGTATTTGGCTATATGACCAGATTTGCCGCACCAGTAACATTTGCCATCATTGGGGGCAGGAAGAGCTAGCTTCTTAGTTGCATGTTGATGTTTTGGAGGATAAGACTTTCATTTCCTAAACCTAGGAATACGAGGTCTATATGAGGAGACTTCCTTTTTAGGAGTCGAATTTCTATGGGTTTTCTTTCTACATGGGGATAGACCAAATTATTCACAAAAACTTCCTAGGACTCAACGTGTCTGAGCTCTATCTTTTACTAAATCTTTGAGGGACTTAGGAAAGCCGCCTAGAAATTTTTCTTCCTAGTAGGGAAGGTTACCATCATGTCTTTTATAGATCCCGGTAAGAAAGGAATCCTTATACAATCTAAAGTCGGAAAGTGTTTTACACTTGAGATTGTTGAGTACTTCAGAAGATCTTTCCCTAAAGTTACCAGGACTCCTAATGAAAGTTATAATAATGGTATAAATCAGAGTATTGGTAGAGTCAGGAATGATTTGTCTATCCTTGAAAATTGGTTCTCTTGCAGAGTCGATTCGGAAACTATGGAAAATTTTATGTTTGTCTTCTTTACTAAGATGGGTGTCCCACCCACCCTTTAGTTGTCTCGTAAACCCTACTACTAGGACATGGGTAGTAAACTGGTCTAAGCAGTTATGGGAGGTCCTATAAATAGTGGAAGCCATTGTCATCTACTGTAATTTGGAAAGAATATTGTATTCAGAACAACCATCTATGTTCCATAATATACGAAAGAAGTTCCTTTGGAGGTCGCCCCCGTCAAAGCCGAGTTCTTAGGTGCTTGAAATATTGATCAATGCTAGTGGAGAATGCCAAAACATCATCAATGTAAACAATTATAAATTTTGATGAGGGATTAAAAATATCATTCATTATTTTTTGAAATTTTCAAGGAGCATTTTTTAGCAGTTTTTTTAGATCTCCAAAAAGTATTTGTTGAGAAACCATATTTTTCAACAGTTTTTTTAGATAATTCAGCCTAAATTTAAGCCCATTCTCACCCACAGCTTGGTCCAGCTAATGCCATTCTTTTAACCTAAACCTAGTATGAGTATTTTTAGATAGTGTATTCCCAATAAATAAAGCACACGCCTCTTTTAGCTCTTTATCTTTGCCTATCACGTACATCGAATAATAGTTGTTGGCATTTTCCCCACATTTCACGCATTTGTTTCGCGTTTTGTGCATTCTCTCTCTTTCACCTCGCTCGTTTCACACAAGTTATCCCTCACCCTCATCTGAAATTGCACCTTTTTTGTCCTTTTGGACGGATTTTGGAATGGATGGGGGCCATGAGATTAAGACTCGTATTTTAATCTCCTCCCTCCATTCTTTCTAGGGTTCGTCTATAAAAGGAATAGTAGAGCTAGGGTTACGGGGTTGTAAGAATTTTTTTGGGTTGGATGAATTTTTTGGATTTTTGAACATTTTTTGGATGAATTTCAGTTAGACATTTTTCTCTGGTTGGGATTTTTAAAGTTTTTTCTGAGTGACTCCACGGAGAATAAGGATTTCATCGAAGTCAAGTTTTTGGATTTTCTATTCAAAATTCGATCAAGGTTTGTTCGCGGTTCCATCAAAGGCATTTCTTTTTAGAAGTTCGTTTGTTCTTTTTAGGCAATATCTATCGGTTGAAAGAGTTTTACCATGTTCAGGTCCCACTCTAATACTTTACTTTAATGTTCTTTATAAGTTTCCAGCCATGAATATTAGTTTTTCTTAAGTTTCTTCCTTCTTATTCTTCTTGTTTGGATCCAAGGTTTTTTTATGTGATATTAGCTTATATCAAGAATTCGTTTGTATATATTGTCACCTCCTATTTTGTTTCATCGTAATTGTCCAAAACTCACACTATATGTATTTATTTTAAGCTCGATACATGCTAATCTATTTGAATACTGGGATCAACTTGATTTATGAATTAACTTCATATTTTTACGTCACTACAACTTTCGAGTCAACACACGGGGGTGGTTTTGTTCTTTTAAGTTTTGATGAGGTCGTATGCTTAATTTTTTTTAATAGTCTGTAATACCCTAAAAAGTCCCTTAGATCAAATCTGAGACTATTGGCAGAAACTAGCAGGAAAAATGGCACCAAGCCATTTAATGCCCTTCAGGACGAACCGTACTACGGACCAACGGTGCCCTGGTTTGGCCGTTGTTTTTAGCTTCAGAAAAATGTCAAAATCTTCCCAGAAGCGACGAGTGGATTGTATAACCCATTGTTTGATTGTATTGGTTGTTGTTTCTAGTCATTGGAGCAGGTTCAGAAGAGGACTCAGAGCAGAGTGAGAACCCACAAATGGGACCCACAGTCTGTTGTATGGACCAACAACCCGTCTATTTGGCCATTGGTTCTGCCAGTTTAAGAATTTATTTCAGTAGATTATGGGAATTTTGGTAAAATTCTATGTTTTTAACCCCTAAGTGATGTTTTTATAGGCTTCATAAAGGTATGATTTAAGGGTTAAACTAATCCTAAACCCTCACTCTCTTCAAAATACCGTAGTTGGGAAATCAAGCTCTCAAGGCAAGCTAGGATTCATCATCTCCATCTTCCCAATTTCTCTTGGGTCTTCAAGGCTAGTTAAGCAATCATCTAAACCAGGTATGTAGGGTTATGAATGGGGGATTTCCTGCCACCCTTATGCCCTTTTGAAGTTCAATCTCATGATTTCTACTCCTCAAGTTCAAATTGGCAAAATTCTAGGGTTATACCCAAATATGGAGAAATTCTAATAATCCTTGGTGAATTAAATTCTCTTATGTTTCTATTCCTGATTTATGATTATGACTATATGCTTTCTACTAGAACCTCTCATGAATCTATGATTTTCAAGTTATGATGATTTTACTAAAGTATGACAGATTTTAGGAATCTCAACCTTATATATCATGGCCGACTCAGCAATATTATTTTCATGGCTAGTTCACATATTTCAAGTGTGATTATGTTTATCATGTTTTCTAACTAGCCCATGTGAAACCAAGTATGTTTCATGATTATGACTATGAGCAATATGCATATTTTGGTAGTAGTATCTAGTACCAAGTAGGCCAGGGTTCAGAGCACCCAAGTCTCAGAACTACATGCCACTGTAGGCTTATATATTCATGTTTAGGGCCTCGCCAGAGAGTGTTTCCCCAGCCCAACAAGGCTCACAAGTGATATCACACCTTCATCGTTATTTGCCCTAGCAAGACTTAGGACGGCTCTGCCCACTTGAGCGAAATAGATGGGGCATCATGTGCTCATTCATGATGGTGTTGGTAATGATGAAGTCTCCCATTGTTCCTTATGTTTAATTTATTCATGTTCAGGATTTACGATATCAAGTTTTATAGCATATTTGACCCATTGATCAGTTTTCAGTTTGTTGGGATTTACATGTAAAAGAAATGTGTGTTTAGTTTTATTATATTTATATTTTATTGTGTTAATATCACAATGATCATGTTGAAAAAGAGAGAGAGAAATGAGTGGAAATAACATGTGGCGAGGGAGTGAGTTAGGATTTAAATTAGTTTAACTTCCATCAAGAAAAGAGCGAGCAGAGTTCTCAATCCAAAATTTTAGATACTAGCTACCAAATTTAATTTATAATTAACAATGAGATCGGAAACCGTTGCTACCAATAAATCATTTTAAATAAAATTCATCTACTATTTGAAGTCGAATTAATGAATGGGTAGACTTTTCAATACCCTAGATGCTTGTAGGCACAGAAGGTCAGACGACTCATAAAAGTCTCAAAGGCGTGCGAATTAAATCATGGTAAGGATGGAAAGCGCTACTATCAGTACGCCACTCATTAATAATTTAAATCAATTTCAAAAAATGTTTAAAAACGAGGCAAGAAGGTGAACCAACAACTTTTAAGCTCATAAGCATAATATATCAAAAATTTAAGTTAAGCAGAATATAAATTGATAAAGTGACCGTGCTAGAACCACGGGACTCGAGGGATGTCTAACACCTTCCCCTCGGTCAATAGATTCCTTACCAGATCTTCTATTTTCGCAGACCAAAAATAAGAGTCACTTCCTTTTGATTAGAGATTCAAATAGGTGGCTTGAAACACCGAAACTCAATTCCAAGTGGCTACTCTGAATAAATAAATTAATCCCTTCTCAATACGTCACTTCAATTGGGAAAATCCTTTGAATAATAAAATTTCGTGTCCGTGTCTTCAGACAGGGGAATTTCATTAAAAAAAGAGGTGTGACAGCTCTAGCGACTCCGATTGGGGACTTTTGTAAATACAAATAAGAATTCAAGCTTTGATGTGTTGATTCTTTTTTACTTTACTTGATTTTGGATATTTATTGTATGTATATTGGCCTAATTTGCTACTTGACTGCTCATTTTTTTCTTTGATATTATTTGAATTATAGAATAAATTGTCTTCTCTAGCACACCATCTGAGTCTTCTGAATATACTCCACACACAGTGCACTCGGAGATGCGGTTATGCTCCCGAGCCTTTTTTTGAGATACCAGAGATGCGGTTACGCTCCTAGGAAGATATTTTAGTCACACATGCTTAGGATGGGGAGGACCAACAGTGAGGCCGGAAAGCACTGCTAGTTGTAAGTTGTCCCATCCCGATTCGAGTTTTCCACTTGTTTTACAGCCACAGTAGACACCTTTTTCATTAGGATATTAAACCTAGAAAAACAAGCCTCATGTGATGATTATCCCTAGTAGGTCGCATTTTGTTTTGCATCACGTGCATTTGACTTGGTGGGACTTGGCACAGGGGTCGGGTCCGTCTAGGACAGGGAACCTTGTTGAGATCATAGTGTACATCTTTTGTGCTACTTGTTGCATTTCATTAAAGGTTGTATGAATGTTGACTGGTTTAAGGTGAATGGCTGAACGAGAAATAGAATTTTGCCTTAGTATTTTATTCTTACTCATTTATTTATCTATTTACTTTATCAAATCTCTAAAAATAATAAGGAGAGAATTTTTCAAATGTGATATAGTTCTTCGATTTTCATGAACTCTACGAATTTATTTTCTACTGATCAATATAGTGTGTACAGAAACTCTTTAGGTTCGGCTACACTCGCACCTGGTATTTCTTTGTCAAAACAGCTGGGGAAGTTAAAAGGATTTGCTTCGAAAAAATAACCATTTCATTTATTTTATCGTTTTAGTGGTCTTTCTTTGCCAAAATGACCTAGTTTTCATCTATTGAGTAAACAAGGATAGTCTCGCACAAATGATCATTTTTTATTTATGTTATTTTTATGGTCATTTGTTTTGTTAACGAAAGGACCTAGCTGCCTCTGGATGGAGCTAAACGGGATCGTTCTGTATAAATAACCAATTTTATTTACCATGTCTTTATGTTTGATTGTTTTTTTAGACAATCTAATTTCTTTCAAGGAAGTCAATAAGAATGGTTTCGCAAAAATTTACCATTTTTATATCATTTTAGTCTATTTTTCAATGACTTCAGAAAAAATAAGAATTATTTTTATAAATAAATATGAAAGGACAAAATTTCGCTTTCGCATATTTAGCTTTATTTGGTTCAAGGTTGGTTTATCTATTGTTTTTGGCATACGACTTGACTATATCCGGTCATCTTACGCACCACGAGGTGGGATTCCATCACCACGCACAAACTTCATGTAAAGTCCTAAGTATTCAATAAAATCGTCTCAACCTTGCATTTTCCATTTACTTATTTATTCCTTTTTTCTAGGAAATGAGTTTCACTCTTGTTTGTATGCAACAACCCACTCCCTATTTACTACCCGAGGTGTCAATTTTGATGTACCAATGGGAACCTAGATCGATCCTAACTTGTCATTCATCTGCTTTTAGAGACAACATGAATTCAGTAGAAAAGGGCGACAAGAGGCCAAGAGATAACCGACCCCCGCTTCATGGTGTTAGATAAGGCTCCAGCACTTTTGCGGGTATGAAAATTTAGGAAATCACGGTTGAGGAGTAGTGTTCAAATGTTTGGGTTTCCTGCAGAGTCTCCTTTATGCTGAACCCCGAAGGGATTTGATAGAGCCTCTAATTTCTTTTTGGGATCCTATGAACAACGTCTTCCGTTTTGCTGATTTTGAACTCACTCCAACTTTGGAAGAAATAGGAGCCTTTTGCGGGACTAGACAAAAATCTTCATCAGGAAAAGCCCCTAATACCAAAGCATATCAGTGGCGGGAGGTTCTTGGATTTGCTGCATATTAGTAAGGTAGATATGGGTTGTATGAATAACGGTTGGGTTCACTTGGACTTTCTTTACAAAAGGTATGGCCGACACAATGGATTCGAGCCATTTGGGAAATAACTCCATAATAAGAGGGATCGCAAGGTATGGGAGGAGCATATTACAAAGCTTTCATCATGGATTTTCTTGGAACTATGGTGTTCCTGAAGAGGGGAGGAAATATTAGTACGAACTTGGCAGCTATCATTACGGCTTTTGAAAAGAAGCCGAATATCACTCTTGTGCCAATGATTCTCGCGAATATCTATCACACCCTAACTATGTGTCAGAAGGGTGCAGATTATTTTGAAGGATGCAATCTTTTGCTACATATGTGGATTATAGAGCATGACCTATGCGGTAGTCTTTAAAGTTGATTGGGATGATTATATTAATGGTCACAAAGTTAGAATCATAGGGTATGACTTCCCAGTTTGTGTTGAGGCTTGGAACAAATACCATAGAGAATTGACTGCTGACAAAATCTTATGGAATTATCGTTGGTTCCCCTTGAAAGAGGTGATATACATATCTTCCTTCCAATCATTTATTGTATTGATGGGACTTCAGGGTGTCCAACCTTATGCGCCTCTTCAGTTTAGGGGCGATTTTATGTTTAAAAAATGGGGCACATGAATCTGTGGCCTCTTCGTAAAACTCGATATTTTATGTATATAATTTTTAAAACTGGTATAGTATTATATGTTGGCACCCATGCTACAAGAAGTCTAGATGGTGCACTTAGTTGAAGGTTGAGTTATTTACCTTGAGTACTTCGCATCAATTTCCACTTAATATATTTTTTCGCTTTTTTAGTGGTGCACCCATGTTCTAGAAATCCTAGATTTACCTCTGCTTTGGGTTATAAGACAGCTTGGTTGATGCAAATTCATCCTTCTAGTCGAAGATATGCAAGAATTCATGTATGAGTTTCAACCTGACATCCCTCTTAGAAACTCTGTGATCCTTAAAATTTGGGGCGGTTGTATACTTCCGGGAAGAGGTGAGGTAGACATGTGGTATTTGGAGTGGTTTTACAACCAACCCCCATTTAAAGTCATGCTAGAGCGGTAATGAAGGGAGCAATAGACCAAGAGGCGAAAATTGAAGTAAAAATCAAGCATGCTCGGCTCGAGGTAGAGAAAAATTACCAATGAATTTAAATGCAGATTTGGAGCATGCCAGAGCAAGGATCGAGTAACAACATGCGGAACTTGATGAAGAAAAAGCCAACTCGGCCCGTATAGAATCTACATTGAAGGGCCAACTCCAGCTAGCAACGACTAAGGGAATGTAAATAGCAAAGCTTGCAGCCTCTCATCAGCAACAGCTAGAGGAGTATGAACAGAAAGTGCAGGCTAATTTTGATCAAGAGCAACGTCAATAGACGATTGAGAGGGGTAAATTGAACAATCGTGTTGTGGCGTATGAGGAATGTGAAGTTCAAATGAGGCAGGTCATCAATGATAATCACACATGGTTGCAAAACTGCTATTTGAGCATAGGGAAAGCCAGGGATTAAGTACGTGGTTTGGCAGGAAGAATAGCATGCATTCACCATAATCATAATCGTCAAAATGATAGAAGTATGGGTCGACATCCGCGTGCTCTTATTCTCCAACTGCCTGCAATGTTCCAAAGTTTGTTTGAGACTTTAGGAGGAAAATGGCCGTATGGGAACTGCAAGGAAGACCATTGATGATCTTTGTCTAGACATGAGGAGTTTCTAGAATGAAAGTGCCAATGCAACTCATAGACATTTCTTTTATTGTTTTTCATTGCCTTCTTATTTGCTACTGTGTTAGTTAGAGTCTGTATTGTTTTCGATCTCGTTCACATATGTTCTTTTATAATATTTTTATATTTTTCTTTTTGATTCCATGTATTAATGAGAAAATCAATGAAAAATATTTTGTTATAAAAAAAATATTGTCATACATTTTTACTGAACTGCGTCATGATCTGATTCATGTTTCCAATATGATACATAGGCAACTCCAATAGATTCGTTCAAAAGCCTTTTGGAAAAAAAATAAAAGAGAAACAAAAGAAAAGAGAGTATAATTTTTTAGAAAAAGAGGTTATGCATAAGCAAGCTGGGATAAAGCATGAAGACTTTCATATTAGAATTGGAAAATGTATTTAGGTGCATAACATTCAATGCATGATTATAATGTGTGACATGATTAATGCTAATATTTATTGTTGTTCTTATTAAAAAGAGCGAAAGTGGTTGGTTTATTAATATTTTGGCTATTCATCTGTATTACACCAGGTCTAAAGACAAAGCAGCAATGGCTAACAAAGACACGAAGGTCGCCACCGTTGACCAAGCAAAGAATCCTGAAGAAGAGGACTCAGGGGATCATAGAGAAGTTCAGAAGTTAAGACGACAACTAGCTGAATGGCATCCGGCTTGGGTGTGTGGGTTACCTCCTCCTCTATTCCCTATGGATAACCCTAACAATCCCCCTAACCTCCAACCTTTATCACAGGCTCAATTTTCCATTTATGTTGACCCTTTGCCACAACATGCACCAGGATATACCCCGTACCATCTCTATCCTGGCACCTCCACAGTACGTGACCCTGCTCCGCAGCACAGAATCAATTCATACCAGACACCACATGTTGCTTCAGTCTTTATAACCCCTCCTCCACCTAAAGTCCCTTCTTTCACAACGTGCCCTTCAATTGTGCTCTCTCGATCCGCTAGTGAACCTGCTTTCAATACTCACGACATCCAAAACCATCCTCCTGAACTAAAATTTAAGGCGACTAATCCTTACGGTTATACTCATCGACCCAAGTTTTCTTTTGAAATCGAAAATACAATTAAGACAGGCGAACAGGAGGAAATGGCTAGGAAGATGAAAAGCTTGGAACAAGCTATAAGAAACTTGCAGGGATTGGGAGCCACAAAGCATTTCATATAAGAAACTGTGCGTGTTCCCAAGTGTCCACCTTCCTCCTAGATTTAAGACGCCAAAGTTTGATAAGTACAATAGGCATGGTGATCCTGTGGAACACTTGAGGAGATATTGTAATCAATTGAGAGGAGCTGGAGGAAAAGAAGAATTGTTAATGGCCTACTTCAGTGAAAGGTTAACAGGTGTGGCTTCAGAATGGTTTATCGATCGGGACATTGTTAAGTGGCACACTTGGGATGATATGGCTAGTGAGTTCGTCCAACAATTTTAGTACAATATTGATTTGGTCCCCGAGGAAAAGTCTTTGATCAACGTTAAAAACAAGTGTACAGAGAGTTTCGGGGAATATTCCATTAGACGGCATGAGTAGGCTGCCAGGGTAAATCCATCAATGAAAGAAGGAAAAATGGTGGAGATTTTTATCCAAGCACAAGATGAGACATATTACCAACACCTAATTCCCACAATGGGTAAATCATTTATTGAAGTCATCAAGATAGGGGAAATGATAGAAGATGGAATTAAGAAAGGACACGTTGTGAGCTTTGCTGCATTGAAGGTGACCACTCAGGCAATTCAATGTGGTTTAGGGAGTTTTAGAGGGAAAGAGAAAAGAGAAGATGTAGTTATGGTTGTACCTGGGTCACGACAAAGATCGAGGGGTCCACCACGCTAATACACCCACCCCCAACCCAAACTTATATCCAAAATCCATATAATCAACAACAACACTACTTTTCTCCCTAAAATCCACAATATTCCATTCCTCCTCCTCAATATCCTGCATACAAAGCACAACCATATGCACACACCCTTCCTTACCAGTAATGGCGTGCACCAACTCCTCAAAATCGTCCTCCACCCCCACAAACATACCAAAGCCCTTCCAGACCCAATTTTCAACCCAAGATAGAATATAAAAATGGAAATTAATTCAAGGATAATTTCACGCCCGATGGAGAATCATATGATAGTTTATTCCAAAAGTTAAGGGCGTTGAATGTTTTGAGCCCAATTGAAGGAAGGATCCCAAACCCACCCCCGGGAAATCTTGACTATTCCTAAAGGTACAGGTATTATTATGAAACCCCGGAGCATAATATCGAGAAACATTGATACTTGAAGAGGGAAATCCAAGATGTGATTGATACGAATCAAATTGTGGTGCAAAGCCCAGATGCACCAAATATCAATTGTAATCCACTGCCTACCCATAACAAAACAAACATGTCAGAGTTGGTTCATATTATTGAAGAGTATGTAGTTCCCTACAATCCATCGTTAAGACTGCAACTAGCGTGGAAAAGTCGGTTAATGCTGCGGATCCAACAAAAGCAAAGCATTTTGGGGTAGAAGAGATGGTGGGGAAGCCAGGAAAGTTGGGTGTGAAGAAACCCAATGTTGATTGTAAAAGGTGTCTCAAAAAATATTGGTTCAAGTAAAGAGAAACAAAAGTTAACTATGTTAGGAGTGTCAGGCAAGCCTATACTAACCGTGAAAAGAGCGCCCACCGCACCTGTTATTATCAAGCCAGTAACACAGCTTCCAGTGGTGGATACCAAGATGGTCACTTGGAATTACAAGCAGACTATGGTAACTTACAAAGGAAAGGAAGTCATTGATGAAGTAAATGAATTAGGGGATTTGACTCGTTATGGAGATGCTTTACACTGGAAGAGTTAAGGAAGACCAAACCAATGAGGGATGGGAAAATGTCTGTTAAGAAGCCAGTCACCGAGGAAGAAGCTAAAGAATTTTTAAAAGAGATGAAACTGACAGACTATTCCATTGTGGATTAATTGCGGAAAACTCCTGCTCAAATCTTCCCGTTATCATTGCTAATACACTCCGATGAACATCGTAAAGCTATAATGAAGATCTTGAATAAGGCACAAATGGTGAATCAATTGGAGAAAATTTCTGGGAGAATTTTTAAGGTAAATAGGATCACCTACTTGGATGATGAACTGCCCGCGAAAGGTATGGGGCATATAACCGAGGCCTTCATATTACTGTGAAATGTGAGTGTTCCTGCGTCACTCGAGTTTTGAACAATGGAGGTTCTGGTGCTAACATTTGTATTTTGTCAACTCTGTAAAATTTGAATATCAGTATTGAAAGGATCCAACCCAATAATGTATGTGTTAGAGCTTTTGATGGAGCAAAAACAGATGCAGTTGGAGAGATAGAGCAATGTTGACGATTGGGCCTATTGATTTTATTTTCAATTTTCAAGTGTTGGACATCATAGCTTCCTGCAATTTTTATTGGGAAGACCATGGGTACAAATGGCTGGGGCAATCTCATCTACGTTGCATCAAATGGTTAAGTTTGAATAAGATAGGCAAGAAGTGGTTGTTCACGGAAAAGGGGGCCTGTCTGTCTACAAAGACTCTTTTGTTCCTTTTTTTGAGATCGATAATGTCGATGAGACACTAATATAACACCCTAAAAGTTCCTTAGACCAAATCCATACTTGGAATGAAAAACCAAAAAAAAAATTATCTCATAATGACTCAACCAACAAGTCGTTGTCAGTAACAACGTTCCGTTGTCTGAGTCGTTGTCATCCCTGCAGTTTACATTCCTCATATTCAACGAGTGGTACAATAACCTGTTGTTAGTGGAAATGAGTCATTTTGTTGCCCGTTCTATCAAGCTCAGAATGTAATCAAAAGTCTTCTCCTAATCCATGAGCCAGACGATGAGTCATTGTTTGGAGCCGTTAGAGGAAATACAAAAAAGGTTAGAAACCCTTGCAGTGGCAATGAGTGGAACCAACGACTCGTTGTCCCATCTAATGAGTCGTTGTTCCCATCCATTAGTCAAGTCCAAAAACTATTTAGAATTTCTGATAGTGGCGACGAGTTGGGGTAATAAGTCATTCAATCACCTAATGAATCGTTAAGTGACTCATTAAGTGGAAGTATTAAGTTGAGATCAAAAATTTAGAATTTCCTCCAATGACGATGAGCAGAAACAATGACCTGTTGTGTCAACCAATGAGTCGTCTTGTCATCCGTTGTGAGAATTACCGAGGAGGGAAATTTTAGACCCAGGAACAACGATTGGTCCCAATGAGTCGTGGTAACCATTAATGACTCGTTGTGTGACCCGTTGAGTCGTTACGGGCAGTTTTCTATACTTTTCTCTAGGGGCATTTTTGTAACTTTTTGTTATTTTAGTTCCTAAACTACGTTGTTTTAGGAATAATTTCAAAGTTTTTAGAGGGGTAAATGGTTCTTCTCCCTCATTCCCCACTTAGATTCTCAAACTAACACTCGTAAACTTCAGAGCTTCTCGCTCAAGCCAGGAGCTAGGGCATCCATCTCTTCTTAGAATTTCCAAGCTAATTCTCTGAGATTCTTCTTCAAGTATGTGAGACTTCAACAAGGGTTCCCTTCCCCCCATGTATCCCAAATTATTTCCTAAAACACCTTATAATTTTTAGCCCTGTAGAAGATTAGAAGCTAGGGTTTTTAGTCAGCTTAAGAATTCCTTAATCTTGATGATGCTTTAAGCTTTCATGACTATTGCTAGCTGATATCCATGTCTTGGTTTCATTCACACAGTGTGCTTTCCCAGACCTGATCCTTAGCATGATTCTTTTGAATAAAACTTGTATGATTTAGAATTCAGATAGAAATATTGTATTATCATGATATTTTCACTTGAATTATGATTTTTAGCATAGATGCTTTAACAGAAAGTCAATGCTTTTAGTATGTTCAGACTCAGTGATGTTGTTAGTACTCAATATATTCAGTAGTATCTGTTTATCAGCATGTTCATCGTTCTTTAGACTGTCATGACACTTTTAGATAAAGCAGCTTTGACAAGTCGTAAAACATAGTTTATTTCAGGTCATTAGACTCTCAGAACACCTCCAGATAAGTAGTTCTAACTTAGTATTAGGACATCAGTTTTGAGCTATCACCACAACTAGATATAATTAGATTTTCAGTGGGAGATCACCACAGCTAGATATAATTAGCTTTTCAGTGAGAATAGTACTTAGCACCGAGCAAGTTGGGGTTCAACGCACTCAGGTTCCCAGAGCTATATGCCACCATAGGTTATTAGCCCGAACGGGCCCCAGACAGTGATCATACAGCTCAGCCACAACACTCTGGCAAGGTACAGCGGGCTCTCTTTGATGGGGTGTATACATCAAACTCCACGTCTAGCTCATGTGGTTATATGTTGGTTATAGACTCTCCCACAGTACTGTATAGTCAGAGTCTTTAGTCCAGTATAGTCTATAAATTTTCAGGATATGCTTGTGACCCTAATTCAGTTTTCAGTTCTTACGTTTTCCATAGATGTCAGATTATTTACTGTATTTTACATTCTAGATAGGGTCTCTGCATGCTACTTCAGTTCAATTATGAGTTACTGGTATATCTGCTTTTATTTACATCTCTCATACTCAGTATATTCAAAGTACTAATCTCATATTTCTATATGTTATATTGTTTTATGATATAGGCTCAGGTACCCAGACTTAGCACCGCAACTAGTTTCTCTCGATGACTTTCCAGCAGTTGATAGTGGCCAGTCATCATTTGTCGAGGGCCAGAGTTTTTCATCTTCAGCATTGTTATTTTAGTTAGTTTCAGATATTAGAGTTAGTTGGGGGTTTGTCCCAGTAACTCATCTTTCTAGTAGAGGCTTTCAGACAGATAGTCAGTTACTTGTTAGTTTGGTGTTTTAGTATAAGATTTCATATGTATTCACTTACTCAAATTACTTTGTAGCTAGAACCAGTTGTTCCATTATTTCAGTTATGCTTCCGCTTATTATAATGTTACAGTAGATCAGTCTTAATAGAATTATATTTTTTCATAGGTTTTCTTGAGATCACTTGTAATCCTAAGTACTGTGTCACGTCCAGAGTGTAAACTTGGGACATGACAACTAATTTATCAAACTTTTGAGGCAGTGGTTGTTGAGCAAATCCGTGAAGAGAATCCTATTCAAAGGCCGCACTTTGCTTCCTACATCAATTATGGTAGTAAACGAAATGCTAAAAAATGGTTTTGAGCTAGGAAAAGGATTAGAGGTATCTCTGCAAGATAGGGTTCATCCAATATGCCTACGTTAGTTTGGTCAAGGGTAAAAACCTACAACCAAAGATATAAAGAAGGCTAAGAAGAAGAAAAATGAAGCATGGTCACTTGTCAAGCCCGTGCCACGGATCAACCAGTCTTTCATCAAACCTAACACCACTAAGCCCTCTGTGTCATTAGTTCTAAAGTCAACGGTAGAGGTCGATACAAAGTTCATTGGTTACTTTCAAAACATGTTCATTGAAGCTAATATAGTTGAAAGTGGAGAGGGTCCCAAAAACATAGATGTGCAGTTCATTGGCCCTGATGACCAGCTCAATAATTGGGAAGTCACTCCTCTCCCCCTCAGGAAGGACTTTTAGTAGTCTGTTTTATTTTTCTTTCTATTATCTGAGTTATTCAGGGTTGTAATTCAGATTTTTATCTTGTTTGTTTTAATGTTCAAAACTTTCTATCTACCTTTTCAATACAATGCAATTTCTATTTTCTATTTAAGTCTAATGTATTTCATTTATATTCCTTTCTACAGTTCTTTCTATGTCGGTTCTATTGATATGGCATGCATGCAAAAATTTTAGCCATAACTTAAAATCTAAGCGAATCATGAAACAATGAACTGAGACTTTGAATATGATGTAGATGAAACATTTGAGGAAATGAGTAGGGATTTCGAACATTTTTTGAGAATAAGTCGAACTAATATGAATGAATTGAAGCAATCAATCTACAAAATCAGGAAGATATCAGGGAAATTAAGATAAGTGTGCATGTTCAATCACAACAAAAAAGGGAATAATTCAAGTTCTATTTGATTATAAAGATGTTTTTGCATGATCTTATGATGGCATGCCTGGTTTAAGCACTAATTTGGTAGTTCACAAGTTACTGATTGACCCGAATTTCACCTTGTTAAGAAAAAATTGAGGAAGTTCAAAGCTGACAAGAATGTGAAGATTAAAGAAGAAATCACAAAATAACTTGAGGCCAGAGTCATCCGAGTCGCTCAATACCCGACTTGGCTAGCCATGCTTGTCCCAGTTTCAAAGAAAGATAAGAAGATTTGTGTGTGTGTTGATTATCGCTATTTGAACAAAGTGAGTCTGAAAGATGACTTTCCACTACCCAACATCCATATTTTTTTAGATAATTGCGCTAATCATGAATCTCGTCCTTTGTGGATTGTTATGTAGGATACCACCAGACTGTTATGGATGATGAATACGCTGACAAGATGTCTCTTATCACATCATGGGGGACATATTGTTATAGATTCATGTCATTTGGGTTGAAGAATGTTGGAGCAACATACATGAGGGTGATGACTATCGTGTTTCATGATATTATGCACAGAGATATTAAAGTTTATGTAGATGATATGATTATCAAGTCAAAAAAGCAGTCTGACAATATAAAAGATCTAAGGAAGTTCTTTAAAAGACTTTGCAAGTACAATCTCAAGCTCAATCCAGCGAAATGTGTATTTGGGGTCCCGTTTGAAAAGTTTTGGGGGTTTGTAGTCAGTCGGCGTGGTGTTGAATTAGATCCTTTAGAAGTCAAAGTTATTTAGGATTTGCTGCTATCAAAGAACAAAATCGAGGTGATGAGCTCACTCAGAAGATTAAACTATATCAGTAGATTCATTTCCCAACTCGCAATAATTTTCAAGCCTATTTTCAGTTGTTGAATAAAAATGTTGTTGTTGAATGGAATGAACAATATCAAGAGGCATTTTATAAAATTATATGATACTTATCAAATCCACCGTATTGGTTCCACCCGAGCGAGGCAGACCCTTGATACTATATTTGTAAGTTTTGGACAATTCTTTTGGTTGTGCATTAGGTCGGCATGACATCACAGGTAAAAAAGAGCAAGCCATTTATTATCTTAGCGAGAAGTTCACCACTTATGAGGAAAAGTACACTCTTCTTGAAAGGATGTGTTGTGCCTTGACTTGGGTGGCACAAAAGTTGAAGCATTATCTTTGTCCTATACTACTTACCTCATTTCTCGCATAGATCCTTTGAAGTATATTTTTCATAAACCTATGCCTATGGTAGACTTGCAAAATAGAAGATATTGCTTATAGAGTTTGACATTGTCTATGTGATCCAAATTGTAATGAGGGTCCAAGCTTTGGTGGATCATTTGGCAGAGAATCCGATTGATGAAGACTATGAGTCATTGAAGATGTACTTCCCTATTGAAGAAGTGTTGTGTATTGATGAAGTTATTGCGGATAATAATCTAGGTTGGAAATTGTTCTTTCATGGAGCCACTAACATGAGAGGAGTCGGGATAGGAGCAGTTCCTATTTCTGAATCAGGGAAACATTACCCTGTAACAACTCAACTTCGATTCTATTATACTAACAATATGGCAGAATATGAAGCTTGATTTTGGGTCTGAGATTAGCTATTGACATGGGAATTCAAGAATTATTGGTAATGGTAGATTCAAACTTGCTAGTGCACCAGATTCAAGGAGAATGGGAAACTCAGGACTGTAAGCTCAATCCATATCGACACTGCTTGCAGGATCTTTGTCGACAATTCATATCAGTGAACGTTAAACATATTCCAAGAGTTCATAATGAGATCATTGATGCTTTGGCCACTTTGTCTTCAATGCTCCAACATCCTGACAAAGTGCACATTGACCTTTTATATATACAGATCTATGATCAACACGCTTATCGTAATATGGTGGAAGAGGAACTTGATGGTGAACCTTGGTTCAATGACAGAAAAAAGTACATTCGGGAGAATATCCAACGCATGTCACTAGTGATCAAAAGAGAACTATTCGATGATTGGTTAATGGTTTTTCTTAAGCGAAGGAATCTTGTACAATAGGACTCCGACTTGGGACTTCTGAGGTGTGTAGATGCTTAAGAGGCTTTAACCATCATGACTAAACTACATTATAGAGTTTGTGTACCACATATGAATGGGTATGTATTAGCAAAGATATACTTCGAGTAGGTTATTGTTGGCTCACCATGGAACGAGATTCCATTCAGTTTGTTCGTAAGTGTCATCAATGCCAGGTACACGGTGATTTGACACATTCCCCTCCTCTTGAGTTGCACACAATATCCTCCCCATGGCCTTTTCCAGCTTGGGGAATGATGTGATTGGGCTGATTGAGCCGAAAGCGTAAAATGGGCACAGGTTCATCTTGGTAGCCATTAATTATTTTACAAAATGGGTAGAAGCAGTAATTTTTGAACTAGTGACCAAGAAAGTCATGGTGAATTTTTTTCATTCCAACATCATTTAAATATTTGGTGTCCCGAAGGTAACTATTACAGACAATGCTGCTAATCTCAATAGTCAATTGATGAAAGAGGCATGTCAATAGTTTAAGATTGCACACCGAAATTCAACTTCGTATCATCCAAAAGAAAATGGGGCTGTAGAAGCTGCCTATAAAAATATCAAGATACTCCGCAAAATGGTGCAGGGTTCCAAACTGTGGCACGAAAAGTTACCTTTTTTCTTTATTGGGTTATTGCACTACTGTTCGCACTTCCATAGGTGCAACTCCTTATTTATTGATATATGGGAGGAAAGTAGTTATACCTGCGAAAATTGAAATTCCATCCCTTTGAATTATTATGGAAGCTGGAATTGATGATGACGAGTAGGTTAAGACCCAATTAGAGCAATTGAGTTTGATTGATGAAAAGAGGTTAACATCAGTATGTCATGGACAACTATATCAGAGAAGAATGGCATGAGCATATAACAAAAAATTGTATCCTAGGAATTTCAAAGTGGGTCAGCTAGAAATGAGGTGCATCCTCCCCCACCAGGCTAAACCAAAGGCAAGTTCTCTGTCACGCCCCGAGTCTATACCCTGGACGAGACACGGTACTTAGAGTCAAAAGTAACCCCAAGTCAACCCATGGTCTATCATAACACTGGCATTGTGAGTAAATACATAGAGGAAGATTTGAAATAATAAAATAAAATATTTTATGAAAAAGAACTAAATCATAAGTTTAATACAACTGGAAGAAAAACTAAAAATCTGATAAACTTTATCTGTGTCTAAAAGCCATCTATCTAATGAGTTGCTGGGACAAGTCCCCAGCTAACTCCAATTCTAACTGAAAGAAAATAATCCTCGTCCCCGAAAAATGAGGACTCACCAACGATGCAGCTGAGAACTCCTGAAGGCGATCTGCTAACAGGGCTGAGACTGAGATCCAGCAGTTGTATCTTAAAATGATAAAGCATAAAAGGTATGCGTCAGTAATTTGAATATACTAAGTAAGTAGGACAAACCATACAGAAGGAATAAAATAAGTGAACTGGAAAGACATGCAATGACCAACTGAAAATGTTGAAATAGAATAATTGTGATATATTGAGATGGTCAAAATGACCTTGTCTAATGGTCAAAGTCATGACCTAAGCCCCTAAATCTGAGATACTAATCTGAAATACTGTACTAAACTGATCTAAAATGACTAATCTAAGACTGAACTGAGCTAACTAGTGGGAGAGTCTATAGCCGACATATAACCACGTGAGCTAGACGTGGAGCCCGATATATACACCCCATAGGTAGGACCCAATATACCTTGCCAGGTTATAAAGGCATGAACTGGGTGATCACAATTCTGGGGCCATGAGGCCAATAAATATATCCTACGATGGCAACGTAGTTTTGGAAACCTGGGTGCGCTGGAACCTCGGTCCACTCGGTGCTAAATGCTACTCCCACTAGATAGACCTAGATTGACTACTAAGCTGATAACTCAAAATTGGGACCCAAGACTAAGTCAGGAATACCTATCTGGAAGCACCCTGAGAGTCATATCAGATCGGATCCTATATCTGGGTTCGAAGACTGATCAGAGCTGCTTATCTGAAAGCGTCGTAACCGTCTAAAGAACAAACTGTAATCTGAAGCTGGGGTCCTAAGGCCGATCAGAGCTGCTTACCTGAAAGCGTCATGACCGACTAAAGAACCACTAAAATCTGATATTGAGTCTAATACCGATAACTGAGAGGCATCACAAACACCTCAAGGATTAACTATAGTCAAACTAATCAGATGACATTTTTCTAGACAACACTGAGGTTGCTAAAAATCTGAGTGATACTAGAATAACATGATTTTGACTGAGATTTTAACATAAATTAATTACATGTGCTTCCCAAAATTGATAGAACCACTCTACAGGGAAAACTAGTTCAACCTACAAGTTTATAATTTCTATTGAGCTGTGACTAGGGCTGAATTATGCTACTAGCTGCAATCTTTCACAATTTCTAGAAATAGGGAATAAATAAGAAATATAAAATCATGAGAAATATTCCCTTTGAAACCACAAAGAAATCTATCTGAAAACTTTTCACATTTCGAACTACAGGGTTATAACTGATAGAGAAGATAGAGGAGATTTTTGAGGACACAAGGGAAGAACTATTTCCTTATTTTTCACACACTTGATAAAGAAATCTGAAGAAATCCCTTGAGAATCCGAGGAGAAGTGGACCGTCCTAGTTCTTGCTCTGAGAGCTCCTGAGAGAATTTTATGATTGCTTTCTGAAGGTCTAAGTGGGGAATGAGGGAGAAGAACCGCTTGATCCCTCTAAATCCTCTTAATTTGAACTTAAACAACGTAGTTTAGGGACTAAATAGGTGGGAAATTACAAAAATAACCCTAAAAATTAAATTTGGAAATTGGCCGACGGGGTCCCAACGGGTCACTCAACAAGTTGTTGGTTGTGACCACGACTCGTTGGGACCTCTCGTTGGTCCCACTACCTGGGACTATAAAATACTGAATCTGGCAAGGGGGATCACCGTGACTCATTGGATTGAATCAACGGGTTGTTGGTTCCTCCCGTGGCCACTGTACGAGGAAACTTGGAGGGTTTGACAACGGGTGACACAACAACTCATTGGTTGGGACCACGAGTTGTTGTCACCTCCCATCCTGTCTACTGGAAAAACTGAAGGAAATCTCGGGACTTGACACCACGGTGGACACAACGACTCATTGTGTGATACAAAGGGTCATTGTTACCACCCGTTGTTACTAAAAGAGGTTTCTGGGAACCCCATCACACCATGAGTTGTTGTTTCTGAAGAAGACTCGTAGTTTGAGTTGTGGGGTCCTGAAAAGGGGATTCTGAGCGGGGAACCAATGAGTGACAGGATGACTGATTGTTTCTCATAAAGGGTCGTTCCTTGCCCTATGGGTTCTGGACTGACAACGCAAGGTGGACCACGACTGATACAACGAGTCATTGGAGCTGACTACGGCTCGTTGTTTCAGTTGTTCTGAGATAAATTTTCTAATTTCCTTATGGATTTTTCTTACAAGGTCTGAGTCTGGTCTAGAAAAGTTTCGGGGTGTTACATTCTCCCCAAACTGGCAAGGTCCATTCATTGTGAGGAGAGTATTACCTAATTGTGCTTTATATTTGACGGATATAGAAGGAAAAATGACATAAATGACTATCAACACCGATGTTGTGAAAAGATATTATGTATGATCCTTATTTTCCATAATTGAATTTATTTTGCTTTGTACTTGAAATTTCAAAGTTTGATAAGATGAAGGCATTTTATTCTTCTATCCAAAATATTGTGTCATCCCTTTTGAGTTTTAGTTTATTTTCTTTGGTACACCTCTTTTGGAGTCATAAGCGAATCGAAAAGAAAATAAAGAAAAAAAGGAAAAGAAAAGAAAAAAAGAAAAAAAAAAGAAAAAAAAGAAGAAGAAAAGAAAAAAACATAGAAAAAAGTCAAAATCAATCAATCATCTTTCTTGAACTATGTTTGACCTGATTCCTGTCTCGGCATGACAGTAGGCAGCCCTACTCCGAGGTTTTTATACCTCGGAAGCCCAAAGATTAGACTCAGGAGTTGAAGCGGAGGAAAATAGAAAATTTGGCACCAGGCATAGGAAGAGTCATTGCGAGACTCGTCAGGATAGCCCACTAGTTGTGGTGTGACTCGTGGGGAAAAGCCCAAGTGTTCAGTGAAGGATACTGGAGAGTTAAGTCACCATGGGCCTTACCGCGAGTCGTGGTCAGTCCTTATGACTCGTGGGGTCAGTCGTGGTTAGGGGAAATAAGTAAAGGATATTGGGTAGGCAGTGCACTCAACGATTGGTGACCACGAGTCATGGTCATCCCTAAAGAGTCATTATGTTAACCGTTATGAGCCCAGGAGATTAGACGAGGCAGTGTACTTGATGGGCATGGTAACGAATTGTTTGCCCCAGTGACGAGTCGTCAGGTCGTTCGTTGGGACCACCTGGCAGTAATTTCCTACGAAATTAGTAAGGGCCTTTTCATAATTTCTAAGTTCCTAAAGTCTATACTACGTCGTTTAAGGCTCGTTTTAGTGGGTCTAAGAAGGGAAAAACCCATTCTAAGTTATTCCCATCCATGCATGCAAACTTGAGAGGTTGAGGAGGTGATCTAGAGCAAGTCTTCAAGGTTTTCATTCAAATCCTTCTTGGGCATTCGGAGAAGTGGTAGAATTAATCCTTTCCGTGTATGTAGGTTATGAGTGGGTGTTTCCTTCCACACTCATGCCCAATTTATATCTCTGAATGTGAGAATTTCCTATGATCAAATTATGGGGTTTTTACCCAAATGCATGAATCTTCAATTTCTTTACATGGGTATGAATTGATTATGATTTTTTATCTAATTGATGAAGCATGGCCAATTTTCTAAAGATTTCAATTAAATTATATTTTTATGCCTTATGAATTGTTGAATCACATTGATAAGATGATCATGAAAAAGTGAGATTTGTGAAGCATATGTGATAATGCTGAGATATTATGATGAAAAGCATGATTTGAATATACCCATATTTATAATTATGTTTTTGATGAGAATTGAGTATTTCTAAGTATGATAAATCTTTGGGACAATGCTAACATGTTAAGTTTAAATGATAATTCTCCCGAACTAAGCTTACTACATTGTTTTGGAGCGAAGACTCCTAAATTTTATATTCTAGCTTGTAGGTTTGATCCGCATTTTCGCCCGTATAATGCCTCGAAAGGCGCCATCTCGTATAGCGGAGTGATATTATTATTATAAGCAAACTCGATTAGGGGCAATTGCTCATCCCAAGCCACTAAAATCTAGCACACACGCCCGCAGCGTGTCCTCGAGCGTCTGAAATGGTGCGTTCAAATTGGCCCATCCGTCTCGAGGGAGGGAATGCGGTACTCAAATAATCAAGGTACCTGAATTCTCTCGAAACGATCACAAAATCTAGCCGTAAACCGTGCTCCTCGGGTTCAAATAATGGATATTGGCACTCCATGCAATCCGATCATTTCTGATATAATAACTCGGTATATCTTTGCAATGAGAAAGTAGTTCTCACTCGGCGTGAAAATGAGCGATTTTGTCAATCCGTCAACTATTACCCATATAGAGTCTTGTCTATGTCTAGTACGGGAAATCCCCACACAAAATCCATATTCACGTCTCATTTCCAGAGAGGCAACAATCTATGTCCTTAGTTAACCCGCCTGGCTTCGATGTTCCACCTGCTGGGCGTTAGGACACCGCTGTAATTCGCAATTTCTCTTTTCATACGGCCACCGCAGTTTTTTTGGTATCATGGTACATTTTTGTCGCTACGGGGTGGAGAGAGAGTAATGGGCGCAATGCACCTCATTCATAATCTGGCCGCGGAGTCTCGAACATCTGGAACAGACAGCTTTTCAGCATCGCTACACCTCATCTCGCTATCTGAAATCTCGGCGCTTCCTCAGATTCTCGCCCTTAAGCCGACCAGGTCGATCTTCATATTTCCGCTCTTTTACTTCCACAACAAGGATCTACACGCGGTGTTCAACTACCGCCCGTTGTCCTTCATCTCTATATACGAACAGCTAAATTAATCAATAGGTTTTTCTCGACCAACTCCCGCGTTCTAGTTGCAAATACGCCCCAACTCCTAATAGATTTATAACTAAGTGACGTTTGCTACTTCATTGCCTCTTCTTGACTCTGATACAACATATTCATACTTAGAGAACTTGGCATACAATTGACGGCCATACCGCTTATCACGCCGAGAAACCGATGCACTTGCACGGCATAGCTAGAGCTTATCTCGGCCTCCCCGCCGCATACTAAGGCTATTTCGTTGCCGGGATAACCTAAATGACCATCTACGCACCTTGTGCCTTTATCTCGATCGTAGGATCCCCCGGGAGTATTGATCATGATCTCTAATAATCCGGGGCCGCATAACTTGAATAACTTAATAAATGCTGAATGACCCGAATGTGGCATTAGTCTAACAATGCTCTAACCTGCTCTACTCGAGTACTTATAGTTCATGCATAACTACACTTGTGGGCATCTAACTACTTTGTTATTTTGCTTGAACCACCTGTAAGGCTGGGTTAATCAAACTTACTCCCGTGCGATCAATCTCTCGGATCTTCACGTGAGCTCCACCGATCTCCGGTCTAGTAAACACCGTGTTAGCAAGAGTACTACCAATTCTACGCCTCAGCGTATCCACCTCTGGATTTATACCGCCGTTCGGTCTTATGAGCTATTCTCTAAAGACCGGCCTTCGCAGCTCGATTCGAATATCTTGGCACAGAACCAAACTCGAAGTACTAGTCCTGTCATCGACTACCGATGTGGACCCTTCCCTGGGGTACTCCACGGTTTGCCTGGACCGGGACGGCCGGGCCGACTTCATGGGTGTGCTCTACGTAATAACCGCTAGGTTGACTAAGGCCGACTCTCCCCTACAAGGTTGGAAAATGATGTACGGCCACTTAACATAGTGAAAAACAATTTTGGTAATGTTTAACTCAAGTGTGCCTATTCGGCTTCTAATTCTCGGTTGCACACGCGATACCGTTACGATCTCTAGGGATGCTTCCCTCGTTAATACAGCGCCTGGGCTGGTCGTTATAACAGCCTAACCGTGCTCTTATCATCTAACCACCCGACTCAGGCTACTAATTGGTAAGCTTCAAGCCTAGATCTCGCAACAACATATAAGTATGTTAACTCAATAATCGGGAACCGAGACAGCTTCTATGGCTTGCCACGTGTGTCACTCAACTCCGCCCTTCTTCTCCTTTCTCTTTTCTTCTTTTTTTTGGCAAGGGGTCCCCGTAGTGCAATCCGTATATGCTTCCCCAAGACTAAGACCGCATTCGTGTAATTGTAACCCTATTGGCAAACTGTCACAAAGATATCTATTATCTCGTGATATATATATCAATAACTACGTACTCAAACATATCAATTCTCGTAGTGATACGTAATCTCGACACACTTTGCTAAATTTCACTGCATATGATATACGCTTTCTATGGTCTAATACCTCCCCGCTTCTCTTATCATTTCATTGTACTCTGCTACCACATTCGGAAGTAACAGACATACACACTTTAATTATGGTCTCATTGTTTGAAATTTTGCCATTCTTGTGATGTGGAGTCAACAGTCGAATCTTCGTGTGGGCCTTACTTGGCATTATATTGAGCCCACGACTGCCTCGTCGGGTCTTATCTCTAGGCCACACTAGATTAGAGTCGTTGTATTCTGCAGAATTTCAAATTTCTCCATAGGCGGACATACCGCAAAGATTCGGGAACCACAATCTTACCGGGCTCTCTAACCGTCGATCCGAGGCTTAGTCCTTAATACGATATTCTATCAATTTGGGGGTGATTCTAATTTCCCACAAAATCTAGTATTCCCGCTTTCTCCCCTCATCTCACTTGAGCCGAGCCTCGGGGTTCAAGGTACCGCCATTGTTAATAAGATTACCGATCAGCCTTAGCCTATACTTTTCCGGCTTATAGTCGACTCATCCTTCAAATGACTCCCTACCTTTCGTATCACAACCGAAATCATAACTATTATCTTGCAGTGTGTCTTGTCGCTTGTTAGCGTATATGGCGGACTTGGCCGTTTTCTAACTCGAACTTGACTATTACTAGGCGTTCATCACCGATGTGTCTTTTACACCCGCTTCGGAGTAAGCTAGCCGTCTTACTTGCTCTTTACGCTTTCCAACATTATCGAACAATCAATCCGTCTTCACTTAATGCTTGATTTGGGCAGCCTCTACCTCAATTCTTATGCTCCCTTTTACCGGTACTAGAATCAAAGTCAAGAGATAGGAATAAATTTCTTTTCTTATTGCAACAAATAGAAACATATAATCGTACCTCACATCCGAAAAGATGGATATGGGAATCCCGCATTTCTCTCTCTCTCTCATACTCATCCGATAGTTCGACCTTGTCTCGTAATCTTAATGATCTTATATAGCTAATAAATAAATCAACTTGTATGTACATTATACTTCACTTCCTATTCGACGTTATCAACGTATGCTCGAGCTAGTACCGATAAAGGTATCACGCCGGGAGGTCTCTCGGTACCTCCTCCCCGCCGTCGTGAACTATCTTGTAACCGTCGATGCCCTTCTTTCCGTTGCTATATCCGATCTTCCGCCCGTGATAGGGTATTGCCGATCCGTCTTTGTATCTCAATCAAAGAATATGGTAAGTTTTTAGACTCAACCCTATACTCCGTACCGCTCTAAAGCACGACCGATCGAGAAGGAAGGGTAACCATCCTATCATGCTCGGCAGCCTCTCCCCGCCTATAGTATGTGGTGCACATTACATCCATAGATAAGACTCTACTTAGCACCACTTGCGCACTCCCGGGACACAACCTCAAGCCCGATACTCAAGTTTGTCATGCCCTGCTTGGGGTAAGGACTGCACCGGTGCCCTAGAAGGACTCCGACCATTAATCGGTGGGCTCTAGCACATCTCGTGCTCGGCTAGCTCTATCTCAGCCCCTGAAACAAAGGGCTATATAACGGCCGTAAAACACAGCCTCCGGCCAACCGGGGCCTATAGCCACCAGGAATGCATCAACAACAACCAAATATTCTAATACCAAGGAACCTATGCGGGCCGACAAGGCCACCATGCCGTCTAGTCATCTCGAAACATAACATGGAGAATACTCTGAGTTACGCGACCGCAAGGTCACCACTACTATCAACATATGGCCTCACACCGGCCAACATGAAAATGTAAATACTAAACAGCCTATAACAAAAAACCGCATGGCGTCACGACCGGCTCAATTCAACTGCTGGGAGATAAATTCCGAATAATCGCAAGCCTCTATGAGCAATAAGAAATGGTCGGACAGGGGCCCGACCTACCTATCACTGGATATCAAAAGGAAAAGAGCTACACCTCCGGGAATCGTACTCCATTTACGTGAGCCGATGACTCAATAGCCGGGCCGGAATCACGAGGGATTGCCTCCTCGTCTATGAGTACCTCGCAGTAAGTAATGCAAATGGGCCATCAGCGCGCATCACAGACTGGTACCGAGTATGCCAAAGCAACTGAAATAATACAATCAATACAATCAATATAGATAGCATGACTAGCAATTGTATAGAGATAGTTGGCCCGAAGAAACCGATATGAACCGAGCCAAGCTTTCTATACCGATAGCGCGTGCAGGCGTACCGTAGACGCGACGGTTCGCTGTCTATTAGCAAGTATATAGCACATAAATAGATATACAAGTAGCAAGCAAGAGCCAATACGAACCCCATGTTTCTGGATGACGCTAAGAAAGCAAACAATCTATATACCCCTACCCGTCAAACTGCCCAAAAATAAGTCACTCCACTCATATGCTCACTAGGAGCTCCACTACTGGGTCTCCGCCCTGGGCCTTGGCCTCCGATATAAGTAACCGTGTTCGGAAGTCCTAGAGGACTCTCGTGATGCTGTCTCAATGTATAGGTCCGGGTTCCCCGGAACACTCAATGTGGCTACCTCGAAACAGGTAGACTCGCACTGCTCCCCTGAACAACTCAACAGTGGAAGAATATCTCTCAGACAGACAAGCACTCGGACACATACTCAACAGGTTGCCTGTACTATAGTGCCGATCGACTGACATGGAAAAGCTTCATCCCATCTTGTCCAAGCCGACCTGCATGCCACCTGAGTGACGTAAAACCCACCCGGGCCGGCGACATGATTACTTAACTCCAGGCTGCGAGGATGCTCAATAAGGGGCCCTCACGCCACATCAAGTCTCAACAAACAAATAGTACATATAAATAGCAAGCATGTATAACTCGAAAAGACTATCCGAAATCCGATTTATTCGATCTCTTTCGTACTATAATCGATTCTTTACCGATTATACCGATTCGTAATCTTTATTTAACCTGCCATTAACTGGGTACTGTGATACTATCTCGCTCCGAATGGCTAATTCGTAGCCAATATCTCATCTCGTCTCAATGGCTACCAGAGCTATAAACTGCCTCGGGATGGCTAGTCTGTGAGCTTGCCATATTGCCTGCTTATCATTTACTTACTTAGCTTATTCGATAATCAGATCTTTATTCTAACAACATGCTTGCTAATCATACAATAGGCTATACCGAACTGAATGCTAACTCGCCTTGGCGCATGCTTACTAACTTGGAATTCAGTACGATATGGCAACGCAAATCGATTACTAAACTTACTCAATACTCAACATTCAACTCGAGATTTCAACAATGTGAGTTTACTATGATTTATACGGCTAAAACCTCTAACTTGCGAGAAACTACTTTACATACCTTAACCCGAGTTATCCGACCGTTCTGACGAGGCTCCCACAAGATCTAGCCTATTTCTCCCGACCGCATTCATATACATGTCAATTAGTACTAAAGACAACACTACTCCGGGCGACGACGTCACTTTCGATATATTTCATAGCCTAAACTTAGGCTTATCAAAGACTACGAAAACTCGTTTATTCTTCGAGGTCCGTAAGGGAGAAGTATTCACTTTACTACTGGGAGCACATAGACACTAGTTTGGAGCAGTTCTACTTACCTTAGTCCGGTAGCTCGACACTGGCGGCCGTATTTCGCGAAACAAAATCCGTAAAAATGCTCCCCGCCGCTAAATACCTCTGTGATTCGAGGTTAATTTGGATTTGGACCACGTTTAACGCGTAATTGAAAGGAAATTATCAATACTCTTTTTGTACCCCCCGCTTTCTGTGCCTTCTCCGAAATTATTCGATATCTAATGACTTAAACCGAAGTTGGGGCTTATATATAATGGACACTATAAATCGCATTCAAATGGAATGTGGATTTATAAGTCGCATTCCCGGGAATGCATTTATGTCGCATTTTGCCTTGCAACGCTTCCGACTTGGCGCTTGTCCGATCTTTCCCCGGGCCTTTTTCTAGCATGTATGGCTTTCAAATACTCTTAACCAACACGCGAATAGGCCATCTAGGTGCCGGGAATCTTACGGGGTGTAACACATCATTTTTCCCGAAATATGTGACTTAACTTCCTTATAACCTGGAGTATGTGGTCTGGCCAAGACATGGATAGATCACATTATTTTCTCAAAGTTTTTTCTTAAAATTGGTCGAGTCTGAAAACTGGTCTCTTTGTCTACGACTTTATCTGAAAGCTCTCTGTTTTTTCAATCAAAAAGGGGCAAGCCGTAGACACATAATTTTTTACCCTCCTCAATTTTTCTAATCTGTTTTATCTTTATTGGTCTATTGAATCGTACTTTTTAATTTTACTTTGATTTTATTTATTCTTTTAAGTAGGCTTTATTAATGATATATGAACAGACGTTTACTCTATATTTTTCTTTACATCATATTTATATGCCCAATACATACATATTAAGATCTCCAAAAAATATTTGTTGAGAAACGTTATTTTCTAGCGGTTTTTTTAGACAATTCGGCCCAAATTTAAGCCCATTCTCACCCACAGCTTGGTCAAGCGCATGCCATTCTTTTAACCTAAACCTAGTATGAGCATTTTCAGCTAGTGGCTTCCCTAAGAACAGAGCACGCGCCTCTTTTCCCTCTTTCTCTTCGCCGATCACGTACCCATTTTGCGCATTCTCTCTCTTCTACCTCGCTCGTTTAGCACGAGTTCTCCCTCACCCTTATCCGAAATTGCTCTTTTGTCCGTTTTGGAATGGATGGGAGCCGTGGATTAACACTCTTGTTTTGATCTCTTCCCTCCATTCTTTCTAGGGTTCGTCTATAAAAGGAATAGTAGAGTTAGGGTTAGGGGATTGGACAAATTTTGGGTTAGAATTTTTTTGGGTTGGATAAATTTTTTGGATTTTTGAACGTTTTCTGGACGAATTTTCGGTTGTACATTTTTCTCTGGTTGGGATTTTAAAAGTTTTTTCAAAGTGATTCCACCGAGAGTAAAGATTTTGTCAAAGTTGAGTTTTTGGATTTTCTGTTCGAAATTCGGTCAAGGTTTGTTCGCGGCTTCATTGAAGGCATTGCTCTTTAGAAGTTCGTTTGTTCTTTTTTTAGGCAATATCCGTCGGTCGAAAGAGTTTTACCAGGTTCAGGTCCCACTCTTCTACTTTACTTTGATGTTCTGTATAAGTTTCCATCCATGAGTATTAGTTTTCCTTTAAGTTTTTTCCTTCTTCTTTTTGTTTGGATCTAAGGTTTTTGTATGTGATATTAGCTTATATCAAGAATTGGTTTGTGTATATTATCTCGTCCTGTTTTATTTCATCGTAATTGTTGTAAACTCGCAGTATATGTATTTCTTTTAAGCTCGATACATGCTAGTCTGTTTAAATCCTGGGATCAACTTGATTTATAAATTAACTTCACATTTTCACGTCACTACAACTTTTGAGTCAGCGCACGGGGTGGTTTTGTTCGTTTAAGTTTTGATGAGGTTGTATGCTTAATTTCTTTTGAATAGTCAATCTCTATATAATGGCAAAGTTGCTGCATCAGTTTTTGCCGTATTTGCGTGTTGGTTATGCAATTTATTGGCGTATATTTGAGTGTAAGCTGGTTTTAAGTCGGATATGAGTTCAAATTAAGTGCTAGTCTACACTGTTTCAATTAGTAACTGCTTACTTCAAGTTAACTTGTAAAAACATATGAAATAAAATGTGTTTATGTGAATTAGAGATTTTAAGTTTAGAGAATGTCGAGGTTATACCCGCTATGAGATTCAATATTCAGAAAGTTGGACTCCTTTAGTTCTTGTTTTAATCTGTCTGTGTTTAAATTATCGAGTGATGTTATACCCAACTCTTAACATGATAGAATATTATGGAATTGATTTATATCAAGTTGTTCATCTCCTAAAAAATGCATAAATATTCTTAAGCTATTTGTTAGTCTACAGTAAGGAAAATTGACACTCTTTCATTTTGAAGTCATCAAACTTGATTTCATGCTCTCTGTTTTTCTTACCTAAAGTTAAATCTAGTGTTAATTCCTTAGAACATAAGCTTGAAGGCTCTTAATATATTAAAAGTTATTGTTTTTCAAAGGTTAAATTTCATTTTTTGTTCATAAAGTTCCAAGTGGATCTCTTGTTGATTATTTTAGTATTATCTATTGAGTTCATGTTTATCCTTTATCCTTGAATGTGATTTATTTTGATTCTGTTTATGGATTATCAGATTGTTGATTCAACTTATTTGCTTCCTCTTTGGTAAGGAATAAAGGTTACTATATTGTTTAAACTTGTAGTTTGGAAGATGAGATTGGTCAAATGGCTTCAGATAGGATTTTAACCAGTTTAAGTATAATTATTTGGCTTTGGCAGAAGTTTTGATTAGGTTTTTTGGTGCTATAAAAGCATGTGTTGTTACCAGATTTTTATTACTGTTAGTCACGTTTGTTGCTCCATTTGAATTCTTTACCATTTGTAATTTTGTTGTCGTCGCAAGAAAATTCTGTTTCGTTTATTTTGTTTGAAATGTTGATTTGTTCTTGACGTTTGGGAAATAGCTAGAGTTTATTTTGAATTTTTTTGTTCTCTCCTACGTATTGGTTGGGAAGATTTCTCTTGGTATAATAAGAAACTCTTGCTATTTTAATTAAGGTATAATTTTTGTTATAACAATGATATTTGGTTGAAGATATTTTGTACCAAGTCAACTAATGGTTGTGGTACTTCATCTAGTTGAAAACTTTCCAAACTTAAAGAATTTGAAAAAAAAAAAGAAATATTTAGTTTTATTTGGAATTTCATAACTGAAGCATAATGAGTTTAATTGCTAGGGTTTGGTGTATCATGAGTATTAAATTTTTGGAAGTAGATTAAATATTTATTTTAATTCAATTCAATATAGAAACAGCTAGAGCAAAAGCAAACATTGTAGTAGTGAAATATTAATTTTTTCATGCGTTTTGTTTAGGCATCAAGTTTGGCTCCATTTTTTCTCTTCTTTTCTTGTTTTTCTTTAATTTTATTTTCTATACATTTCTTGGGTTTCTTTAAATGGTTTCGCCGTTAAATTTCAGTTTGTTGGGATTTACATGTAAAAGAAATGTGTGTTTAGTTTTATTATATTTATATTTTATTGTGTCAATATCACTATGATCGTGTTGGAAAAGAGAGATTTCTAATGAGTGGAAAGAACATTCGGTCGGGGAGCGAGTTAGGATTTAATTTAGTTTAACTTCCATTGAAAAAAGAGCGAGTTGAGTTCTTAATCCAAAAATTTAGAAATTAGCTAATTAATTTAATTGATAATTAACAATGATTTCGGATACCGTTGCTATTGATAAATGTATTTTGGAAAGCATAATGTATTCAAAATTTAAGTTAAGCCGAATATAAATCAATAAAGTGATTATGCTAGAATCACGGGACTCGAGGAATGCCTAACACCTTCCCCTTGGTTAATAGAATTCCTTATCAGATCTTTTATTTTTGAAAACCAAAAATAAGAGTCACTTCCTTTTGATTAGGGATTCAAATAGGTGACTTGTAACACCGAAATTCAATTTCAAGTGAGATTCTGAATAAATAAATTAATCTCTTCCCATATGTCATTTCAATTGGAAAAATCCTTTTAAATAATAAAATTCCATCTCCGTGTCTTTGGACAGGAGAATTTCATTAAAAAAAAGGGTGTGACAAAGCCGTTACAGTAACTTCAACAATCAATCAAGCGATAGGAGCAGAGACTTTACTTCGTTAGGACAGAGTTGCTATAAATTGAGGATTGACTGAGGCCCCTCCTTTTCTTTTACTTGTTTGATAAAATCAAACAACTGTTAATGTTGCAACAACAGTTTATTGCAACATCCTCAAACAAGTGTTAAAGTTGCTGTAACAACTAACTCAATTGTTGGAATAAATCAAACAACCGTAGACTCATATTTCCTAAATCATGGAACGACAACAAGTACAACAACAATAACAAAAATATAGATTTTGCTACCTGTGACATTTTTTAAGAACACACGACTACAACAAGAACAATAAATAATTTTTTTATTAGGCATGCAATAACAATATATGTGAAGCTCATGTTATCCTACTTATTCTTTAACCAAAATAACCATTTTTAATATGGAAAATTGAAACCTTATCTATCCAGAGAGTTTTGTTTGACAAAAGTGAGGAAAAAAAAGTAACTTACCTATAAGCAAAGTAACAACGACGATGGCGACCTGCAGCAATGATAATGGTGAGTAGCAACAACGACGACGGTGACTATATCGATTGAAAGAAGAAAAAGAAAAGCGTAAGCGTGAGAAAGAGAGAGAAGAAGATAGTTGAATAACTGGTTTGCAGAAAAACTTTTCATTTTGAAATAAATGAATTGGAGGAAGGTTTAAATTGTAATGTGTGTTAGGTTCTTTTTGAAATTGTTTATATTTTATAAAAATTTAACAAATTTTAAATATTGTACCTCAAACCTTTTAATAAATCCCAAGGCTAGTCAAAGTTATCACTTTTATAATTGGAAAAAGGGTCGAAAATATCACAAAATTATTCAAAATAGATCGAATTTACCCCTCATTATGTTTTTGAGTCAAAGATACCATTCCCCTTATATTTTTAGCTCAAAATACCCTCCAACTATCAAAATGGATCAAAAATTTCCCTTCTTTCTAATGATTATTCCAAAACAAGGAAAACTGATTAATTCTGTCTTTAAACTATTTGAAATGGGATAACTTTGCCCTTATTCTTTTAAATTTTTTTGAGGAGGGAGTGTGTAACACCCTGAAAGTCCCTAAGATTAGACTTGAGGGTTGAACCAGAGAAAATAGAAAAATCTACACTTTTGCACCAGAATGACTCGTGGTACGAGTCGTGAGATCAAGTAACGGATTGTAGGAGGAGTCGTCAAGAAGACCTGGAGTTTAGGTGTCCAGACCACGAGTTGTGGTATGTGGGTATGGCTCGTGGTCAGGGCCGCGAGGAGGTGAAGTCACAAGTGATATTATGACCCATGGTAGAAAATCACAAGTCGTGGTGAGAATCCAGGAAGGTTGTCAGGTGACCAGTAGTGATCACGAGTGGCGACCACGAGTCGTTACTTCATGATACGACTCGTGGTGAGGCCCGTGATGACTGACAGTGTGTATTTTTTCTACGTTTTAGTAAAGGTATTTTTGTAATTTCTAAGCTCTTAAGCCTTAAACTACATCATTTTAAGCTCGGATTAGGGGATTTTTAAGAGGATTAAATCTATTCTAACCCATACTCTCCCCATGTATGCAAACTAGAGGATTTCTAAGGAAGATCAAGCTTAGAACTCTTCAATTCCTTTGGCTTTCAATGAAGAGTGTAAGACCAGATTACCTAGGTATGTAGGGTTATGAATGGAAGTATTCCTTCACTTCCATGCGCAAATCCTCTTCTAAATTCATGAAATTCAAGGTTGATGAATCTTTGGGATTTTAACCAAAATTTGTGAAATTCTCTAAGTATTTATTATGGGTATATCCTATTCATGTTTTTAATGCGGTTTTAAGATTCATGGGCATGTTTTATGATGATTTCAATTACAAATTTATGATTTCAAAGTTTTACAATTATGATGCCCAATTATGAAAGTTCACGAAGAGTTAAGATTATGATCTATGTTTTCAAGTATGATGAAAGTATGATCTCAAATTACCCATGTTTATATTCATGATTTTGACTATCAAGACTATTTCAAAGCATGTATAAGTTTGGGCAAGCCCATATGATCAAGTATGTTTCATGATTTACTTCAATTTCATGTTATTAGCTTACTACATAATTTTAGATCTAGGCTCCCACTTTTCAGCTTGTGGGTATGGTTTGAGCCGAGGCTCCTTGTGATATGTTTTTGGATTATGCATGTACCATTATGATTCAGCTTCATTGAAAAAGATGGAGAGCATAAGCATATTTTGGGAGTAGGGTCTAGCACCGAGTAGGCTAAGGGTTCAATCAACCCTGTGCCTCAGAACTACGTGCCAACGTAGGTATGTTCAGATTATTTGGGACCTCCTTTGTGAGTCTTTCTTGCCCCCGAGGGGCCTTCAACTTGATATCGATATCATGGTAGCGCCTTTAGCCCTGGCAAGGCTTTGGACGGCTCTGCCCACTTGAGTGTAATAGTTGGGACCACGTAAGCTTTATCGTGGTAATGTTGGTTATATGACGAGTCTCCCATTGTTCCTCATGATTTCATTTATGCATGTTCATCAGTCATGAGATTATGTTTTCAGCAGGTTTGACCCAAATGTTCAATTTTACTTATGATTATCAGTTTCAGCTTTAGGTCATCCGAATCAGTTATGATATTCGGTCATGTTTAAATCATGTTTTCAGATGATAGCATGCAAGTCTTACTCTCAGGATCTTATGTTGAAATGCTTTATGATATGCATGATTTCAGTTTTACTTACTTAGTGGTTTTACTTACCTTGCATACTCGGTATATTTCAAGTACTGAATGCATACTCTATGCCGAATCATTTCATGATATGGGCTCGGACGTTCAAGCTCAATCCCGCCGTTAGCCAGATCCTCAGAGTTAGTATCCCTCAGCTTATTGGTGAGTCCTCATCCTTCGAGGACCTTCTCATTAGTTTATCACCAGTATTTTCAGTTTCAGTTTATTAGTGAGTTAGTTGGGGTCTTGTCCCATCAACTCGTTAGATTTTAGAGGTTTATCAGACATAGTATGTATTCAGTTTCGGATCAGTGTTATGTATTCCGTTGTTCCGATGTTATTAAATTTTTAGACTTTCACTATTTCAAATGTTAGAGTTCCGCATTTATTATATTGAGCTTTAGTTGTCATGTTCATGTCATGGGTCGACTTGAAGCTATTTATGATTCTAGATTTCGTGTCTAGATCCGGGTCTATGTTCGGGTCGTGACAGAAGGGGGTGGCTGAATGTGAAAAATATAACAAAACAAAAAAATTAGTGTAAACACATGAAAAAAAATAAAAAAGGGAATATAACTGCTTTATTTTTCTTCTAATTCCGTGCATATTAAGTATGAATTATTATTTCTGAATATGATATCATGTATCTTTTTGTACTAACTTTAAGAATGATATGATAAGAGAAATAAATTTCAATGATCCCTTGATATGCTTTATTACTTATTTTATCTTTAAGTCATTTTAAATTCCGGTCGAGCGCCAATATAATAATTTTAAAAAGAAATAATAGACTAAAAAAATTAATTTTTGTAACTAAATTTTATATTTTATAAAATTGTCATTGTATAGAAGTTATTATTTACATTAGCTAAATTAATCT
>JACEIK010001356.1:90787-102266 GCA_018107945.1 Datura stramonium
TATTTTCTTTTATTAATTATATTTTCTTATTATTTCTTTTTTATTTTCATATTTTCTCTTCTTATTTTGTTCTTTTCTTGTTTTCTCTCTTTTTTTTTCCTTCTTTTTCTTCTTCTTCCTCCTCTTTGTTGAACCTCAATATCCATTATTATCTAGAAGCTTTGAGCTATAGATTTGGAGATTCACTTTTAATCTCTTCCTTATACATTTTATATTTTGACTTTTTTCTTACCTATTACTATGCCAAAAAAAATCAAATTTTGCCCAGAATTTTTTTGGCTATTCTTCACCGGCAATGGAAAAAAAGTCCGGCAAAAGAAAATTCATTGGTAATCAATATTTTATTAAAGATATGATGTTTTCAGTCTCTTCTATTAGAGATTGAGTTTGAGTTTGAGTTTATAAAGAAAAGATCCAAAAGAGTTTAGATTAATGTGTTAAAGAAAAAACATACCCATTTTGCCGGAAAAAATGGTGGATGCCGGTGTTCTTTTTTCCGGTAAATAAAAAAAAAATCACATGCTACTCATTTCTCTCCTTTATTTACCAAATCCAATAATTAATTTGACTTTAAAAAAATAGAATAAAAAAAAAGAAAGGATAATGTGGGAGAAGTGAAGAATTGAAATCTTTAGACTTCTCAAGAAATGGGGATAAAGAGAAAAGAGGAAAAAAAAAGCAAGGAAATATAAATGAGGAAAACAAAAAGAAATATAAAAATAATTTTAAAAAATAGAAAATAACGTGTCAATTTACGATTGGTGTGTGTTGTACACACTCTTATTTAAGATTGGTATTGAGCTGAAAAGGTTGTATTAGTTTCACTTTGAATTGGTTTGAGGGGGTAATAGGACCCCTACAAAGTTAAAGTGTCTTCTTAAAAATAAGGTACAAGTTCAGGGAGGATTTTATGTATTCTCTCATAATACAAAGGACCTAACCATACAAACAGGGTGATGGGATTTCATCTGCGCAATAGGGTTTAGGGACATGGGCTCCTCAAAGAAGGGAAATTTTTTAAAATTGGGCACATGGGAACACTTTTAATAGAGATGAGGCATGTGGGGTTCATTTTACAAGAGTTGACTCTCTTAAGGTCAAATGGTCCTTGTTGGACCTTTAAAACAGAAGGAAAATTGGGCTTTTGTGACAGGGGCCCAATTCAGCTGGGATCCAATCATTGTTTTTGACCATCAAGGACCCAATTACTTTACCCTATTCGAAAGACCCTTTTGTTTTTGAGATACATGCAATTAATCCCTGTAACACAAATAGAGATCTGGTCGAGGCTAATTCTCAATAAGAAGCAGAGAAAATCACGGAAGCAGAAGAGGTAAGAGAGGAGCAGTGTATGAGAGTTGAAGCTTCAAATGACATGATCTCCATCATAGGGAATGATCATCCGACCACACTAACTCAAGAAACGGTAATATGCAGGGGAATGAAAGGAGAGAAGACATGAGTTTTATAATTAAAGAAGCAATGCCTTTGAATATGCAAAACTTAGAGGAAGAGAAGGATCTAGATTTCGATACCTCTTTATGGGTACACCAGAACATAATAAGATTAAGGTGTTTAAAATAGACTTTTAATGTTGCGAGAAAGAAGCTTTAGATTTATTTCTAAAGATTGATGGTATAAGAGAGAAATAGGGGAAATTCACAGGTTTTAGCAACTTCAAAAAAGAAAGGGGCAACTGAATTGAAAAACCTGGAGATACGGGCAATTCATGAGTAATGGTACAAGGAGGAGGGGAGGTATCTTGCCATTCAAGATCAATGAAGCTTAAGATAATGTCATGGAAGGTTAGGGGCTGACTTGAACGAGAAAGAGGAGACTGGTAAGAAGTTTAGTGCACACTTGGAAGCTGATACTACTAAGTCACTTTGAACCTTAGGAAATATGGGACACTATCAAGGCATGCACAGGAAATAAGGCCCTGGCCCTGGCCCTGAACTTGATGGATTTTCAATGGCCTTCTTTGTTCAATGTGGGGAAATAATAGGTGAAGATGTTGCTACAGTTCAAAATTTCTCTGAGCAAGGTATGTTTGAGAAAAACTTCAATGCTACTTTTGTGGCATTAATTCCCAAAAAAGTAGGTGCAAAGGAATTGAAGGACTTAGACCTATTAGTTTGACAAGTAGTGTTCATAAAATCGTCTAAAAGCTCTTAGCTAAGACTTGAAAATTGATTTGTGAGCTGGTGGATGGTCAACAAATGACTTATTAGAAGGGGACTGATAATGGATGCCATACTCATAGCAAATGAATGTAGATTCTAGATTAAAAAGGAAAAATCCAGGGATTTTATGTAAACTGGATTTTGAGAAAGCATATGCCTATTTAAACTGGAAAATCTTGTCGGGAATTCTATTTCAGATGGGTTTTGAAAGTAGATGGATCAACTGGATCAAATTCTACATCAGTACAATGCAGTTGTCAGAGGCTTGAGGCAGGGAGATCCTCTGTCTCCCTTCCTCTTCATTTTAGCAATGGAAGAATTGAATGATATGCTGAAGACTGTAGAAGCAAATGAGTGGAACAATGGGTTTCAAGGTGAACACTAGGGCAAGCAACAATATGGAGATCTCTCATCTGCCATATGCTATGATATCTTGATCTTCTATGTTGGTGATAAAGATCAATTAACAATGATCTTTATTCTATATAAAGCGATCTCTAGTTTGACTACAAACAGGCTCAAAAGCCATATCTACCTAATCAATGAGGTAACAGAGGTGCACAGGCTGACTGAAATCCTAAGTGAAAGGATAGGTGAATTGCCAATAGTTTACTTTGGGAATGCGACTAGGAGCCAAAAGCATATCTAAAGATATGTCATATACCTTTAGTCTTTGTAAGAAGAAATTGATCAGATGGAAGAGTCAATACTTAGTGTGCTTGATGCTTTGCCTACTTATATGATGCCTATATTTCCAATACCTGCAAATGTGAGAAATCGAATTGATGCACTAAGAAGGAATTTCCTTTGGGAAGGAAACAATGAGAAAAATCAGGTACATTTGGTTAACTGGAGCACTCTGACAGTTAGCAAAAAGAAATGAGGTTGGGTAATTAGAGACCTGAAGTCCCAGAATCAAAGCCTGATGATGAAGTGGTTGTTGAGATTGCTCCAGATGAGAACTCACTGTGGAAAGAGGTAACTAAAACCACGTATGGGATGAGAGGTAATTGGACAACAAATCCTGTGAACTCTTCTTATGGGGTCAGTGTGTGGAGATTCACAAGGAACCTTTGGCCTTTAATCAGAAACAAAGCAAGATACGAACTAGGTAATGGGATGAAGATCTCATTATGGGTAGACAATTGGTTAGTCAAAGACTCTTTGAAGCAGCTATTTTCAAATATCTACAATCTCTGTCAACAAGAGGCAACTGTGGCAGGTGTATGTTCACATCAAAGGTGGAGTCTTAGCCCCAGAAGACTATTAAATGGGAGATTGGTAGAATCTTAGAGTTATACAATCTATTGGCACAATTCTGAGGTACTACCATAACTAAGGATTACATGGTTTGCAATTGGATAATATAGGTATATTCTCTGTTAAGCGAGCTTATAGGGAATACAACATATCCAACAATCAGGTTGGATGTTGGCCATGGAAGATGATCTGGAAAGTTAGGATCCCATGCAAAGTAGCTTGTTTCATTTGGCTTCTGGCTAAGGAGTCAGTTTTGACACATGATAATCTGGTAAATAGGGGCTATCAGTTATGTTAAAAAATGTTACTTATTTGAAGAAAAGGCAGAGACAATAGCCATCTCTTTTTACTCTGCAAATGGACAGACCATCTTTGAAAAATTTTCATTAACCAAAGGGAAACTAGGTGGGTGATGGCAGGAAGAATAGTTGATATTTTGAAAAGTTGGAGCAGGGATGACAACCTATCCAGTCAGAAGGGAGAGGTGGAGGATTGTCCTCACATGCATTTGGTGGGCAATTTCAAGAGAGAAATTAGAGATGCATTGATAACGCTACACCATTCAAAAGCTGAAGATAAACTGATTATTCCTTTACTATTTTTGGTGTAAACAAGATTATTTAGAAGAAGCATAATCTATCTCTGATGTCCTAGATTATTTGTAAGATGACACACATCTCGGAACTTTTGTTTTTTTCTGGTTCCCCCATATTTTATGTGACTTCACAACACCTTTTTTATATATAAAGTTGTTACCATTCTAAAGAAAAGGATATATTGTGGACAGACAGCTTTTGTGTGTGTGTGGTGGTGGGGCTGCAATTTTTTGGTGTTTGCTACAGCATTCGTTATGGTCTAGCTAGAGCTTGCACCATTATTTGGAGGCTAGGTTTGTTTTTGAGATATGACAAAAAGTGGTTATGCCTGATTCTCTGCTTAGTAGTCTGTCTTAGAAGTACAGCAGAATTATTTTACTTTCTCTTGACGGTTTTTATCAGGGGTGTCGGGGTCCTATAATTTCACAAAAGTATTAAGATATAGTTTTTCTTGCTCCAACAAGTGGATGTAAAAGATGCACCTAAGATACAGATCAACTGAGTTTTCCATACAGAACCTTCTCTGACAGCATGCTGAGGTAGAGGTCCTACTTATTTCTTAATTGTGAAGATCAAATTTACTGATATTCAAAAGCATGTTATTGTGTTGTGAATGTTTGAGTCCAGCCGCTGCTGTTCGGCTTTCTTAAGGCGAGCCAAAGAACTAGGAACAACTAGGTGTCAGTGGTTGTATTGCAACATGTTCTTGTGCCATTTCCTTCTTGCTTTCTTAGTATCTGCTTGAGTGGTATTTCACCTCCCTAGTATTCTTTTTAATCTCAAACCTAAGCAGTTAAACTACAAATTGCAATCCATACATTGAGGGGAGTCAGGCTCAGAATAAACAAACCTTGATGTTATGTACTGCAAAATAAGAGGTTTCCCTTTGAGTTTGGGCAAGACCCTGTGAAGGTAGCTGTGGCAGAAATATAAGACAATTAGAATCTAAAAAAGGGAAGAAGATATTTATTTGAGTTGTATCATTTGAGTTAATCTAAATAAAAGGAACTTCTTTTATTTGAAATAGTATAGATAGTAGCACCAAGACGGTTGGTTTCATCCTTTCCTTTTTCCCGATTGATTAGTGACCATGACAGCTAGCCTAATACCATAAAAGTATTATCTTTTGCTCTCAGGTATTACATGCAAGAACAATTACTGCTTCTGTTTGTGGAAGAAGTATACTTATTTCTCGCATTTTAATGTTCTAACCTAGCAACCATGATACATGTTCAATGGGATAACTTTATCATGACCCATATGTGGGTGAACCTTAGGTTGATTTTTCCATTTTGAGATATCCTGTACCATGGGTAAAACCTTCATGAAAGCCTGGGAACCTTTCTAATCTAGTTAATTTCTTTTAGGTATTGGGATCCATACTACTATAGGAGACGACGAGTTCACAAAGAAAGTGGTGGGCTGAACTTCATTGAATCTGTATGTGGTAAAAGGCATTGGAGCAGATGCTTTTATATTTGCGTCTGAGTCTTTCATGACTAACAGTTATTGCTAAACTTGCAGGTTTTCTCCTTTGTATTTGGTGATGGTGATCCAAATCAAGAGATTGAAGAGGAGAGGTGGAAGTTGGTAATAATTACGCACTGAATTTAGTGGTCCGTTGCTTTTTTTTCCTTTTCTTTTTTCTAGGGTGGGGATGGGCTTGGGCATGTGAATAACGGGAAAGGGAAGTAGAAGAGGATGACATTCGGTGGGATTAAAATCTTACACATTCTGGATAATAGAATTGCAACCACTAAGCTACAAATCCAAGTCAAGTGGTCTATTAATTCAACTTTTCTTTTCGGTCGAAACTATTAATTCAATTACTCATTCCTGGCATTGTGATAACTTGTCTACTTCTTATGTTTTCCTCTTCTCTTTCCTACTTCTAGTAACTTTTAGATCTTGATTTTTGGTCAGTGGTTAATCTCTACCCACATAAAATAACATGAGATATTAACATGTTCTCTTTTAGTTGTTCTGCATTACAGCGTCTTCATGCACAATCAGTTGTTCTATTTTAGTTGTTTCATTTCAATCATTTTTTTGCAGTTACGAATTTTTCCTTATCTAGATAACCTTATTGACACACCAGGACATTTGTGTGGTTACTTTGGCTGGATAAAGAGGTAAGTATCCTGGATGAAGTGACCCCTGCTTCAATGTTTTAGTGTCTATCATATAGATAACTAAGAGACTCGTAGTCATACTTTTATATCTATGTTTAGTGAGAAATAATTTGATGGAAGGGATGTTTGATTTTTCTTCCGGTAGAGGGGAGGTGTAAATGCCAATGCTCTCATAGTCTCATGTTGCTATTTGGTTATTTGAGCAATGAATCGAAGAGAGTGAGGTACAGTTTTGCGTGGTGGCCAGTTAGGATTTTCCGTGCTTAATGTTAACTTTGTTGGTAGGTAAAAAAGTAACTTTTTTTATATACCGGCAAAAAGAGAATGCTGGGAGAGGCTTATTATTAACTTTTTCTTTCTTCAGGACGGGGATGAATTAGAATTGGGTTGACCATTGGGTGCATAATTTCCCAAAATAAATGAATGGCTGAAAATTGGCTTCTTACTTCATCAATCATTGGCTCTTAGATGCAAGTGCCTTCATGCCTGTTGTTCTGGGCTACATAGAAGGGATAATATAGTTGTAATTTGTATTTATGGTTAGATATCATTTCTGATATTAAACAAAAAGGATGTTCAAGGAAGTATAAAGTTGAAGAAAAGGATCCACAACTGTTGATCTAGAAATAGAGAAGAATAAAGAGAAAAATCTTTACAATGTTTTTAATTATTCAAGCTCACAATATGATATGAAGATGAAAAACATAAAACAATCTTGGTATATTATTTTGGCATCTGATCACGTCAGATTTTGTATTCTTTTGCTAGTTTTAGTAATGCCAATGGCTATTGATTTTTGTATCCTAGTTTAAAAAGTAGAAAGAAATTGGATTGAATTCATTGACTTGTCGTAGCCCCATGTTTAGTATTTACTGGTACTTCTTGCCTAAGATGCTACCGGAGAAATGTGCTAATGGCTAGAAAGTGTCTAGTCTGCTAACCAAATAAGAATTCTTCTTTTAGCCGGTCTTAACTCATCAAGTGATTTCATTTGGGTAAGTCAATTGTAAGGCATTATTTTAAGTCTGCACAATGTTTGAGCTATTTACTTTGTGACTTTAGTAGTTTAATGTATGTGTGTATATGGTCAGAGAAATCAACATCACAGATGTTTCGATGCCTTCTCAAATTCAAGTTGCTCCCTGAAGGCTAGATGTTTGGTTAATCTTTTTAGTTGGGTTAACCTTTCGCCTATAAATAACACTGATCTGTTTGGAGTTTGTCAGCTCTTTAGCATTATTGAATCTCTCTTTTCTAACCTTTGCATCTGCTTGACGCTTTTTAGTGATATCTACTTAATCAAAAAATAAGTTTAATATAGGTGCTGTCACTAACTTTTACATTTTTTACGTTATAATCAGATATTCCTAGCAACATATAATAATTACCATTTTCTAAAATTTTTTGCAGGTAGGGCAGTATATATCATCAAATGGTGGCGTTGTTGCTGCTGAAGAACTTGCTCCCTTTCTTGATGTGGAGACTCCTAACAACACGGTACTTGATGGGTTTTACCCGACCCATATGTTTTAGTTCTTGTCCATTATCTTTTTGCTTTTTCTTTCCCCTTCCACTACAGAAGTAATGCTATAGTTTTTGTTCCAATGGCTCTTTCAGGAAAACTATTTTTAAATCCATTGAACATTTTGAACATTTGGTTTCTTGGTAATCCCAAGAGTCCATGTTTTTGCATTTCAATCATACTTAATATCTTGTTAATTGTCTATCTACTTTATTTTTGTGCTTATTTGCACTTCGTTATCTGAGAACTGACCTTTGAATTACCTGTGGGTTTTCTCTGGCAGGATAATGAGTCATACATCCTTCCGGTGCTTTTACGGTTTGATGGTCAGCCAGAAGTAGATGAGGAAGTATGTGAAAGCTTTATTCATGATATATTTTTGTTTGAATTCTTCCTTCAGATTAGTATAGGTGATGCCTTTTTCTGTGAACGTGGCTTTGGAAAAGGATTTGGTGTCTTCCAGAGTGCAACCTTGGCTTCAAGAGAATTTTGAGATCAGTTTTAACTTCTGAAACAGCCTCTCTACTTCACACAAGGTAGGGGTAAGGTTACTTTAAAAAAAAGGGCAGGGGTAAGGTCTACGTACACCCCACCATCCCCAGACCTCACTTGTGGGGTCACACCGGATATGTTGTTGTTGAAGTCTCTAGTGTCATTTTCTGAAACCTGGTTCTGCGAAACAGACATCACAAGTTATTAAACTTCCATAAATTTGTCAGTTGGCCCATCAATATTTGTCTCCTCACTTCTATTAACCCCATTGCCGACACTCTTGCCTTTTCCAGCCATTTCATTTAGACTCCTCACTCTGATTCGTGGAATCTTCAACATGCATCACTCTTGCCTTTGCCAGCCATTTCATTTAGACTCCTCACTCTGATTCCTGGAATCTTCAACATGCATCGTACTTGTGTTGATTAGTTATAATATGGATATTGTAATTGTATTGATAGTTCAAAATATTCTAAAGAATCTAGTAATCTCAAATTCACTTCTGAGCTCTATTTGTAGCTAACTCCATAATGTCGAGCTGTTTGAGAGAGCATTAATCATCATACTTTGACCCTAAGAGGATATCTGAAAAGGTCAAATATATCGTCAAGCTTTGAACAGAGCCAAGTCTTATTCCGTATCTACAAATTTGGATAACAAAGCTCAAGCTACGGGATAAAGAAGTCATTTCTAAACTTTTATTCAATTTTATCAGGATTTAGACATCAACAATTTAAATGAAATAAGGAGTTGAACTAAAAGAAACAAGGGGACTATGAAAGAGAGTTGGTGTTACAATATGCAAGACAATGTAAACTTCTGTCTCATTTCGGCTTTCTTTCTTCTTTCTCAATATCTATTAAAAGGTTATTTCTTCATTCTAGTACAAAGAGCACAGATCACTTTGTGAGTTTTTTCCCTCTCGACTAAAACATCAATTTTAAGGGCTCAGAAAATTTAAAATTAATAGTTGATTTGAGCTGCGTATATTATTGGTGTTGTTGGCATTTTCATACTTGGTGCCAAAATTTAAATATCTTTATAGTGTCTTGTGGGAGCTAACAGCATCGGGTGCTATGATAAAAGTGATATAAAGGGCTACTGAGGCAAACATAAAAGCTTAAAGGAGACTGTATGCATAACTTCATGGTTGTTGAGGGGCTTTTGATGTCTCTTTCCCTACATTGCACGCCCAAAGATCTCTTTACAGCAAGATTCTCACTTTCTCATTCTATATGAATTATTTTTTTCCAGGGAAATATCCTGTACCGATTTCCCTCACTTCAGCGTACGGCTTCTCCACAAAGGAGTGGAAGGAAGGAGTATGTAGGAAAAAAATGGACTGACTGGGTTGGACAAGTTGAAAGATTTCTTCAAGAAAAGAAGTGGCAATTTAGGTATCATTTGTCTTAATTGCTGGTAAATTTAGATTTCTTACTTGTGGATTTGAGTTCTCTAATATGAGTGTTTACAATGCAGTAAAACAAGCTCATCGGAAAGGGCATTGGTCATTGGATTGGGTGGGCTCAATTTATTTGGAGTCATTATTCTTGGTACCATGTTGAAGTAAGGATCTCCATGTGGTGCTTTAGACTTCTTAAGTTTTGCTTCTATATTTTGTCACAACCCAAACTTTCACAAGGATCCGTGACCAGCACCCGACAACCCCAAGCCGAGCTAACCATCCCTTTAAGCATTTTCATAAACATAGTGAGTATAAAAGCTACAATTTAGTGATAAGGAGTTCTAAATATCATAACCCAAAAGATAATCAAATTCAAAGTACATAGCTGAATCCATAAGTCTAAACCTAACAACAGAGTCAAAGGAGCATCTGAGAGTCAAGTGGGATGCAACCCAACAATACTGAGTAGAAGTAAATAAAATATAATATCTAGCCACCATAGGACTGGAGTGGTTGACTCACCACTGGATCACAAATACTGATCTGCTCACACACTCAGTTCGATGGCACTCGGAACTGTCACTGCATGGATGTAAGAGGCGAAAGAAGAATGAGTATGTGGAGTACTCAGTAAGTCTCATCGACCGACCATTGAAAGAGTTGTGGCTAGACTTACCAAAATAATCAAAATATAAGATAATGATACAAGAAAATTAAAGGAAGATAACTAACTAGACATAAAGTGATTGGAATTAGCAACCCTTGTGAAAAGGCACAAGGACCTCCAACTCACAAATTAAGAAACACCTAGTTCTTAGGAAGACCTCAAGGGAGATGATCCCCTTGCAACCCTCCTCTCTACACAATTAACAATCCAAAGCTAGACAAAAACTAAGCAATTTACTTCACTCAGAATATTCTTTGTTCAAAATTATGAAAATCCACTATGAAAATTAAAAGAACTCCTATTTATACTAAGGGAAATGAGAGACTATTACAAATATGCCCTAATGAATAAGGGCCTTGTTTGGATGGTCTTCCTTTTTCCTTGAAATCAAGATTAGCCTATTTTACTTCTAGCCACTTTCTTCACTTCTTTGGCCATCTTGTGTTCCTTCTTCTTCCCAAGCTACGATCCAAACATGAAGTCCTTTGGACGTCTCCCATATGCACTCAAGTGCCTCCTTTTTCATGAAGAGGCCTTGTAGATCTTGGAGCTCCCTTGCTTGGCTCCTTATGAATGGTCTTGAAGGAACATGGATGGCATCAAATGACAAGTAATTATCAACATGAAATAAATATCATAATATAGTCAATCTTGACAATATATCAGACATGGTTACAATATTTAATAACATCTTTCACGATAAGCATATATATTAATATGCAAAATTTGGAGCCACAAGTACACAAATAGTCAATTTTTCGACCCCAAATTAAGCCACAACCTAAGTTCATAATTCTTTTTTTAAAAAAAGTTTAGCCATTTTGGATTCAAGTTGCTAAAATCCGCATGTCAAATAATGTCTCAAGTTTAAAATTTCCTCGTACCTATCTAAAGTTTGGCTTGAAAAGGCCAACTGCAAACACAGAAGTTTGAACTGCCAATATCTGATGTTTCAAGACATATATGTTCAAAGCTAAGTAGGCGTTTGGACATGCAATTTCATCTCGTAATTAGAAATTACGAGATAATCAGTGTTTCGACATGCGATTTCATCTTATGATTTCAAATCATGAGATGAACTCCAAAATTCTCGAAAGAGCTTGATTTGAGATTTCAAATCATGAGATGGACTTCCTGGTATCTGTTGCTGGTGGGAAGTGACAGGTATCCCGTGGAATTAGTTGAGGTGCGCGCAAGCTGGCCCGGGCACCACGGTTATCAA
>JACEIK010001356.1:105780-148705 GCA_018107945.1 Datura stramonium
CTTGTATTCCTCAGCATTAAGGGAATGTTGACCACCTCCAAAAAATGCGCTTACAAGGAGAATATCAATTACAAAACTCCTAAGAAGTCCACTATCTGTACTTCATCTCCTATATATTGCTCTTTACACCAAAAACATAAAGTTGTAATACAATTCCATTTGATCTTTTATATGGAATTAGATCTGCCTTAAAAAGTTCTTCCATTTCTCTCCTTCCATATATTCAGCCAAATACAGAATGGTACTGTCCTCCACTACTTTTTTGACTCTTACTCCCACCTTGTCTTATACAACTTAGTAAATCTGCAGTGTGCTCAGCATTGTCTATTCCTCCCTTGCCAAATAGATAAAGAGTGCCCAAACTTGTGCATTTACCTTACAATGAAGGAACTAGTGACTATTAGTTTCTGTTGCCTCCATATATGCATCTAGAGGCTATCTGATTCCTCTTCTCGAGTGCCTCATGGGTGAGATATGCTGTCTTCACCACTAGCCAAGTAAAACATTTCACCATTGTTGTTGCCATACTTTTCCAAGTAGCTTTCCGTGGACTCTTGGGACTTCCTGCCATCTCAAATAGACTCCTCTTGTAAAGTTTATTCACTGAGAACTGTCCATCTTCATTGTGTTTTCATCTTCTAATTGTGTCTGGTCTAGTGGTTGTCCCAGTGAAAGCTCTTCTTATCGATTTTGCCACTCTTTCCACTTCGCAGTCATTCAACAGTCTTCTGAAGATCAGATTCCAGCCTTGTGTTGTCCATATCTCTTCAATTGTGATGTCTGGATTTATGCAGATAGCAATTAGATCTGCACAACAATACTATTCCCCCTCTTGATCCACTAGCCTCAAAACAAGCATACCTCACCCATCTACCTCCCCATAGTTGATTGACCATCTCCTTCATTTCATCTTCTAGTTTGGTTTCTTGGAAGCATATGATGTCTACATTCCAATCCATAACCAAATTCTTTACTAATATCTTTTTATCCCTCCCATTCAGTCCCCTTATGTACCGTGAAACTAACTTGAAATTCATGGATCGTTTAGAGTCAGACTTCTTTCCCTGTTCCTGTTACCGCTTTCCTTAAATTTCATGTCAAAAGTTATCAATCCTTTTAGCTCCTGTGCACCGTTGAATTGTGTTCTCTGGAAATCCTACTCCATCTTCCTCGCTTGTCTGCTACTGTCTATTTGCCTCAAAAGTTCCATTGCCGCCTTCTCGTGTCCTTGAAAACCCACTCCGATCAATTTGCTGAATTTGATTAAGTTTTTGTGTATGCAGATAGTTGTATCCACTTCTTTTCCCAGCCTCTCAGTTTGTGATTGCACGTGCAGAGGCTCAACATGTTCCATTACCCATCACCCTTCGTGGCACTGTTGTGTTTAGCATCACCATTGGAGAATTTTCTACTTCCAAGGCCAAACTGACCTCCCCCTTCTTATTACTTTGTGACATTGTTCCCAATTCATTATTAGGTGCTTCTCCAATTGTCGTATTGTCTCTGTTCCAGACTGCTTTTGTGAATGAACGTAGCTCTGTGATTTTCTGGTTTTTTGCATGTAACTCTATCTGTAAAGGCGGGTCGCTGATCTCCATAGCTTCTCTGATGGGGTCGAGCTTTATTTCCTCTATATGGCTGCTTTGGACCTTGTTGAAAATCAGACGAGCCGCTTGGTCAGGAGCATCTGCTCTTCTAGATTCAGATCGGAGCCCATTTTATTTCTGAAGCCCACTTTCCTTTCCAGATTTTTAGAATCTAATTTTTCGACCTCTATGTCTGCCACGTGTATTTATTAGCCTCAACACCAGATGTCGATGTACCCACGTGCCTATTCGTCCTTGTTGGCATGGAATCTGCTAGTATAGTACTAGGTTTCTCGGATATAAATATATGTCCTCTACTAGCCAGCGGTCTGGAACCTTCTGGTCTGGAGCCTTCCTCTTCTCCGATCATCCTCTTCCTTCTCACCGTTTGCCGGGATTTCGCACCAGATCGGCAGTTTGAAGAGATAGCCATCACTTTAAACTTCCACCTCTCTTTAGACTTTTGCTCCGTCACCTTTAACTTTTATCCTAGCCCACCGCAGGTGATCTTCAAGTGGGGTTTCCTCTGTTTCGATCCAGTCCCCCCCACATTTCTCGAATCTGTTTGAAAGTGGTTTGCGACCACAAGTTCAGCGACAAAACGTGAATACGGATCCACACCCAGCTTCTTGCCACCTCTTCTGGCCAGCATCCACCGTTGGGTGACCACCAATATAGAGACAATTTGGATTTCATCCATCTCCATTCTCCACTGAGAATATGTACTGCTTCTTTTTAGTTGGTAGCTCAAAAAGAAACTGGGAGTCATTCATTACATATACATTCATCCCATGAGAGGTATTCCATACTCCACAGACCCATCTCTGTATGTCATTTGGTTGTCGGCATTTCTTGACCTATGTCTGCAAAATTCCCCAAAATTACGTCGTCTTCAGAAACTATGGAACTTCCAAGGAGATTGATTCGACAGTTGGTGATCTGCAGTGTCAGACCTTTTGCAGATTTCGTTGTCCATTTGTTGCTCCTGATGGCTTCAACGTAAGAGTATTTGGATTGTTGTTGTTTAAAGACCACTGCTCTTTCGCTCCTGTACGGGACCCAAATAAGTTTTGTAATTTTTTGAGCTATTACAGTCCATCCATCATTTAATGTACTCTCTGGAGTTATAATAACTGATCTATTTCCCCCCAGTGCTGCAATAAAGCTGATATACCTACCGCGCTCATTGTATTTAAGGTTGCAAAAGAATTCAGCAAAGTGATCCCTTGTTTTTCATCTCCTGATTGACATTCTTTGCTCCTTTTAGAAGCTTCAATAAATATATGGACTAACCATCTCATAACTTTAAGGCTTACAGTTACTTCCCTCATCAGATTGCTGCTACGTTCAGTCCATTCAAACCACGTTTCTGACCTTGAGCTTTCGAAGCTTCAATAAATACATGGATTAACCATCTCATAACTTTAAGGCTTACAGTTACTTTCCTCATCAGATTGCTGCTACGTTCAGTCCATCAAACCACATTTCTGAACTTGAGCTGGTTTGGAGATATCATATGACTTAAACCCTGCATGGAAATAAATTCTTTCTTCCCCCATATAATTCTGTGGTTCTAATCCTTGATTAAATCCTAGGTCAAAAGGTATTTTCCAGTAACCACAATGGGCGATAACTGTTGGTGAAGAAAGAAAGGTCTAGTTCCAGTGCAAACACGCAGAAAATAGTATTCTGCAATCCTAAAAAGTAGGAGAGAGAAAAGTCTTGGTAAACATGCCTGGGAGCATTCTCAGAATGTGTATCCTAGTAAATTCTAATCTGATGCACATAGTTTAATACATTGTAGAATTTTTTCCTCTTCAAATTGTCTCTCCAATCACTCCTTTTCCTCACTGGAAATTCCAGCATTACCTTGACTCTGGTAGTCTGGTCTCCATGCTTCAGTCTCCTGATATAATTGTTGATAAAAGTTCTGGATTGCAACTTTAATATCTGATGGATCTGAAATGGTATTTCCATTTACTACCAAGGATTCTATTGAATTGTGTCTTGTGTACTGTAGCAATTCTGTGGAAAATCTTTGTGTTTTTATCCCCCTCCTTCAGCCATTGGACCATGAATCTTCGTCTCCATGCTAACTCTTCCCTTTTGCCTTCTTCTTCAAACTTGATAGCCAATTGAGTCTTTTGGAGAAGTTCATCATCTGTCAAAGATACTTGATCTTGGACAGATTCCATATTACTGAGTTGATTTTAAAGGAATATTCCCTTTCCTCTGCTCCCAATTCCCTCTGTTTTCCTTGCTCCACTCTTTTTGTTTTCCTTTGAGAAGTCTTAGCTTTGAAGCTAGCACAAAACATGGTCTTCCCGTCACTGAGAATGAGTTCCACGACTCTTTAACTTTGTCATTGAATCCTTCCACTCCCAACCACCAACTCTCCAATTTGAAATAATTTTGCTTGAACTCCCAATTCCCTCAAGTTAATATAATTGGATTATGATTGATGGCACATTTGGCAGTAAGTTCTGCCTAATTTGTAATTAACTTTGTTCCCAATCCGAGGAAAACAGGAATCTGTCTATTCCAGAAGCATTGTTGTGGTTGTCCCCCCCTTCTCCATGTAAAATCCCCTCCAAATAAAGGAGGGTCTACAAGTTCCAAATCATTAATACAAGAAGAAAATTTAGTCATAGCACCAGTGATTCAATAACTTGCTCTCTGATCTTTCTACAGGGTATCTAGGGATATTGAAGTCAGCACATATGATCCATGGTCCTCCGCACAATCCTCTGCAGGAGGCCAACTCCCACCATAGCTCTCTCTTTCTATTCTATTGCAGCTAGCGTAAACTGCACTAATAATCCAGTTTAGTTCTTGGTTTAGTCCACTGATGTTACATGTATCACCTGATTGCCCACTTTCACTACTTTGCCTATCCAATCCCTTTTGTCCCATAAGATTATAACCCACCACTCCTACCGATGGTTTTCGAATGCATTTCTCCCACCCACATGTTTCCCCATAGTTGATGGAGAATTGGCCTTACTTCCCCTTCTAATTTGGTTTCCACCAAGACATAAATGTCAGCCCCCCAATGCTGAATCAAATTTTTTATCACCCCCCTTTTGTTGATTTCATTAGGCCCCTAACATTCCAACTACAATCTTGACTTCCATTGAATAGTCAAAGGCAAAGTCCTCCAACTTCTCCTAGGTTCACCTTCTTTGAACTTCATATCGCAGAGTAAGTTCTTCAGCTCCTTTGGATATTAATTGCAGTTGGTACAATTGTTTGAACTATCTGAAGTTTGTGCGCCCTTTGCCTATTCTGATCTACCTTCGAGAATAGGAAGAAAGCCTCCTTTTAGCAACCCTTGAAAGATGCTTCAAACTTCTAGCTAAGTTAGATTAGTTAAAATTCACCCATAGAGCAGAATTCTCCCTAATATGACCTTTATAGTTTGAGGAGTCAATTTGCAGAGGCCTTGGTTCTGAATAACAACTCAGTTGATCATGAGAATATTCCATAGCCTCTTTAGCATCCTTATTTCAAAGCATAATCTCATTATCCTCTCTGAATTGATTTATCTCCCAGCACTTGATCGTCATCTAGGATAAAGTCCCGTCTTGATCCTTATTCCAGATCTCCCAAGATCGATGTGAATTCTGATTGTAAAATAGATGACCTTGGGATATATTTATGAGATCAATAAATGGTTCCGGTGTGGGCTTTGGCCTGGGAGTTAAATGAATAGGCCCAAAGAAACTCGTGGTTGATCCATGTCTGGGAATAAAGTTGAATTTAAAATAATTGGGTCAGGCTGCAGACTCTTTTAAATACAAATAGTTGCTACAAGCCGCGTGCCCTGACCGATGCCACCTGCTGTGCGTCAAGTCCACAAAATCTGTTGGGTAAAGATCCACAAGCTCTTACCTTTTCCATGAAAAGTCTTCTCATCCTTTCCACTCCCCAGGACTGCTTTTGTCTCTCCTTTACCATCTCTAGTCACCTGTCTAGGGTTAGTAGGTATCTCCTTTTTCTTGTACATTGCCGACAGCTTTACCCATATCGGCAGAGAGAAGATCAGATTCCTATCTCGACACCAATGGACAGTGGTATCTTCTCTCTCGGATCCGCCTTGATATGAGGGGATGAGATATGTAGAACAAACAGTACCTGAAGCTGTGAGAGTACTATTACCTGATAGTTAACTCTGTTGGGAAAAAAAAGGAATCCACTGTTTGAAGTTAGGATTAGTTTACTTCAATCCCTAATGTATTTAAGTATGAGTTTATTCTGTTGCACAATATCCCTTTAGTTCTCACTATTGGACACTTTTAGTCCTCCTTCTGTTTGTTAGCACTGGTATTGTTTTGCTAGCTTTTGGCAGTGGTTCCAATGGGATGCTTGGCCTATTTAGGTTGTACTGTGTCTCCTCTTTTGATCAAACCTGATAATATTTTATCATCTTCCTTAGAATAGCTTAGAATTAACTTTATCTTCCTTTTATACTGTTCCATTGCCTAGCCATTTTCATCATGCATCATTTGGTATCAGAGCACTCTCTTGAACTCTGTGGGTATTAAAAAAATGGCTTCTGATATGAAAGACATCAAAGACATGTTAGATAGGTCAACCATGGAAATGGCCAACTTTGCAGTGAGGCAAAACCAGATGGAGGATAACCATGAAAAATCTTTCGCTAAGATGAAAGAGTCTTGGGAAGCTGTGAAGAAATCTGAAAAAGGGAATGCTGTTGCAGAAATAGATCTTACCGGGGAGGGGTACAGTCCACCAGGAAACCCAATGGCTTGGGTACCACCATCTCTCTCTGGTGGAGCACCAAATCTAGCACCTCCTGGGATATATCAGATGGGAGTGGGGTCCACACCCAATTATCAGTCACCAATGGGAGGTCCCTTGCCTCAGAATCAGGGACAAGGAGCAGAAGGTGTCCAGCAACAACCTGCGGGAACCTTCTCAAATTTCATGTCCAGGCTATCTAAAATAGAGTTACCTTGTTTCAGTGGAACAAATTTGAGATCTTGGCTCTAAAGGGTGGACCAGCTCTATTCCCTTGATGAAATACCTTACAATCAAAGAGTGAAAGCGGCTTCTCTGCATTTTGATGGCGTAGCTATTGAATGGCATCTGGATTATATAAGAAGTAAACCACATCTTTCTTAACCTACTTGGGATGAATACCTGCCTTGATGGATTGGTTTGGGCAGAATTTGAGGACCCTGCGGCTGAGCTGAAGTTAGTTAGATGGACAGGTCTGTGAAAGAATACCAAAATGATTTTGACAAAATCATGACAAGGTTAACCATCTTGCTTGAATATGCTATCAGTAATTTATCACGGACTTGAAATTAGAAATAGGCTATACTGTAAAAACCCACAGACCCTTTTCTCTCTCCCTCAAGCTTACCAGTTGGCAAGGAACACGGATGCACAAGTAAATGCACAAGTTATGCTTAACAAAACTTCTCATTTTGATGGGGGTCCTTCTCAGTTCGAAGGAAGTTGATATAGTTCTTTTCAGAAGGGAACTAATGTTAAGAAGGACGGTGCCCAGTTCAGAAGAGACACATCTCTAGCCTAAATAGAAGCAACGATAGAAGAAGGTTGTCAACTGCCAAAATGAATGGGAAGAGGCAGAAAGGGGTTTGTTTCTTCTGTGATGAAAATTTTTTCCTTGGACACAAGTGTGGAGGGTCAAAATCCTTATACTTATTGGAAGTTGAAGATGCAGAAAAGGGGGTGGTGGAAACACCGATCCTGAGGTACCAGAGATTGAAAAGGAACAAAGGGGGGTTTGTGAGATTTCTATGCATTCTCTCATGGGATTTCTACATTCAACACACTCAGAGTGATAGGCTATTGCCAATAGAAGGCCTTACACATATTGATTGACCGTGGGAGTTACCACAGTTACCACAATTTTATGGATCTTAATCTGGCTAAGGAACACAAGAGTAATGTACAACAGGTGAGACCCCATGCCATTAACGTGGCAGAAGGACAAGACATGCAAACTAAGGAGTTGTGCAAGAATTTCTCATTGCTGATGCAAGATATGACTCGTACAATTGATTTCTTGTTGATGCCTCTTAGATCATGTGATGTGATCCTAAGAGTGCTATGGTTGCTGCCTTTAGGAGATTTGAAGATGAATTTCCAATAGTTGACACTGGGATCACTTACCAAGGGCATGAGTGTATTCTTTAAGGGTTTGTGGAGAAGGGATTTCGAAAGGAGAGATAGGTCAAATTACCAGTATGATGAATTTGGAGCCTTTGACCATGTGAATTGGAAGAGTAATAAGAGAAAACTCAGCTTGATTATTCCCTCAAGCTATTGGGTTTAAATAGCTAAGTTTACATGTCCTAAAAGGAAAGGAAATCAGTATAAATACAAATCAATACCTAATCAATTCCTAATTATAATCAGAGTAAATCAAGCTACTTGNTAATCAATTCCTAATTATAATCAGAGTAAATCAAGCTACTTGCTATATTTACATATATTCTATAGAATATTCTTAAGATTCTAACAGTCCCCCTCAAGCTGGTACATATAATTTATATGTACCAAGCTTGTTACATAAATAACTCATTTTGGGACCAACTAGGGACTTGGTGAATATGTCTGCAAGTTGATCACTTGACCACACGAACCTTGTGACGATGACTCCTGAGAGTAACTTTTCTCTGACAAAATGACAATCAATCTCTATATGTTTGGTGCTCTCGTGATACACGGGATTCGATGCAGTGTGAAGTGCAACTTCATTATCGCACACAACTTCCATTTCTTTAGTATCTCCAAATTTGAACTCCTTCAGTAGTTGCTTGATCCATATGAGTTCATACGTTGCCACTGCCACTGCCACTGCCACAACTCGATATTTTGCTTCTGCACTAGATCTAGCAACCACATTTTATCTCTTACTTTTCCAAGACACCAGATTTCCCCCAACTAGAACACAATATCCAGAAGTGGATCGTCTATCAAAGGGTGACCCTGCATAACCTGCATCTGAAACATATCCAACAATTTTCTCATGTCCTCAGTCTTCGTAAAGTACTCCTTTCCCTGGAGCAGATTTTATATATCGAAGAATACGAATAACTGCATTCCAATACTAACCAGGAAGGTAATGTCAGGTCGAGTCACAGTCAGATAATTCAACTTTCTTACCAGCCTTCTATATCTTCCAGGATTGCTTAAAGGCTCCCCCTGACCTGGTAGGAGCTTAACATTCGAATCCATTGGAGAATCAATAGGACTACAATCTGTCACTCCTGTCTCCTCAAGAATATCAAGTGCATACTTCCTATGTGAAATAGCAATTCCTGATTTGGATCGAGCAACCTCAATGCCCAAGAAGTACTTCAATCGACCAAGATCCTTAGTCTGAAAGTGCTGGAAAAGGTGATGTTTCAATTTGATAATTCCCTTATCATCATTACCTGTGATAACTATGTCATCAACGTACACCACCATATATATGGACAAACCCGGAGCAGAGTGATAATAAAACACAGAATGGTCAGCTTCACTTCGTACCATGCCAAACTCCTGAATGACCATGCTAAACTTCCCAAATCATGCTCGAGGAGACTGCTTCAGGCCATAGAGTGCTTGTCGTAGTCTACATACCATGTTACTAGACTCCCCCTGAGCAACAAAGGCAGGTGGTTGCTCCATATATATACCTCATCTTCAAGATCTTCATGAAGAAAGGCATTTTTAATATCCAATTGGTAGAGGCCAATGACGAACAACAACCATGGATAAAAAGAGACGAACTGAAGCAATCTTAGCCACAGGAGAGAAGGTATCACCTTAGTCAAGATCAAAAATCTGTGTATAACCTTTGGCCACTAGTCGAGCCTTTGGGCGATCAATCTATTGATCGGGGCCAACCTTCACTATATATACCTAATGACAACCAACTGAAGACTTAATTGGAGGTAGAGAAACAAGCTCCCAAGTACCACTAGAGTGTAAGACAGACATCTCCTCAGTCATAGCTTGTTGCCAGCTTGGATGAGAAAGAGCTTCTTCTATAGTCTTAGGAATAGACGTAGATGATAGTAATGATATAAAGGCAGAATGGGTCGGTGACAAATGATGATAGCTCAAACAAGTATAGATAGGATGAGGGTTATGAGTAGAGTGATTACCTTTTCGAGTGGCGATGGAAGGACTCTGTGTAGACAAGTCCTCAACAGGCAAGGATTCTGGTGGTGGGCGTAAATCATCTGTACGTGGACGAAAATGATGAGTCAATAGCGGTGGAGGTGCAATGGTGGAAGATGGAGCTGTAGAAGGTGATGTGGAAGGATATACTAAGGTGGGATCCCCAAAAGATGGAACTAGTAGTACCTCAGAAATGCCTAATTGTTCATTTGGAGAGGATGTAGGGTTGACCTTCAAAGATAGTAACATCAGCAGACAGAAGGTATCGCTGGAGGTGAGGTGATATCCCTTTTGTACCCTTGAATAACTGAGAAAGACACATTTAAAAGCATGAGGAGCCAATTTGTTGTTTCCTGGTGTGAGGATAGACACATTTAAAAGCATGAGGAGCCAATTTGTTGTTTCCTGGAGTGAGGATATGGACAAAGCATGTGCTCCCAAAGACACGTGGTGGAAGAGAAAACAAGGTTAACTTAGGAAACAAAACAAAGTGTGGAACCTGATTTTGAATAGCAAAGGAAGACATACGGTTAATTAGATAACAAGAGGTGAGCACTGCATCCCCCCAAAAACGCAATGGAATATTTGCTTTTATAAGAAGGGTGAGTGCAGTTTCAACAATATGCCTATTTTTTTGTTTCCGCTACCCCATTTTGTTGAGCAGTGTAAGGACAAGATGTCTAACGAAGAATGCCATGGGAAGACATAAACTGTTGAAATTGAGAGGATAAATATTCACGTGCATTATCACTACGGGAAGTGCGAATTGAAACACCAAACTGATTTGTATTTCTACCCAAAAAGTTTGAAATATGGAAAATAATTCAAAACAATCTTTCATTAAGAAAATCCAAGTACACCTTGAGTAATCATCAATGAAAGTAACAAAATACTTAAAACCCAACGTAGAACTAACCCTACTAGGACCTCAAATATCAGAATGAACTAAATGAAAAAGAGACTCTATACGATTATCAGGACTATGTGGAAAAGTAGCTCGGGTGTGCTTCCCCAGTTGACATGACTTACAATATAACTTAGACAATTTTGACAAACTAGGTACCATCTTATGAAGTTTCGATAAACTAGGATGTCCCAATCATCCATGGATTAAATCTGGAGAGTTGAAGACCGAACAAACTGTAGTGGACCTGTGGCAATTGAGGTAATAAAGCCCATCAAACTCACGCCCTTCGCCAATCATCCTTCCCGTATTGAGGTCCTGTATAACAAAGAAGTCACTAAAAAAAGAGATGAAACAATTTAAGGACTTAGCCAAACGATTGATTGACAGAAGGCTAAAGGGACAACTAGGGACAAAAAGAACATTATGCAAAGTCAAGAGAAGTAAGAGATTTGCTTGACCAACTCCGATTGCCCTAGTCTGAGAACCATTAGCTAACATTATAGTGGGAAGGGATTGAGAGTAAATGATATTAGTCAATAAAGATTTGTTACCAAAAATGTGGTCAGAAGCGCCTGAGTCCATGACCCAAGGGCCAAGTGTGGTGGACTATGAGATACAAGCAACGGGATTACCAGTCTTAGCAACGGAAGCTATTGATGGAGATGTCTACTTACTTGCCTGATACTGAAGAAAGTCATTGTATTCTCTTCAGATAAAGAGAAAAGTTGATTTGTTGGATTACTAATGGGTTCAGTCTGAGCAACATGAGGATTCTTTGGTTTACCATGGAGAGAGTAGCACACATCATGGGTATGACCCAACTTGTTACAATAGCCACACCTTGGCCGAGGTTTCTCAGAGCAGCCTCCATATCGATTTCCTGTGTGAGATGCTAGAACAGAAGACCCTACAGGTATCACCGGATGACTAGACGACATAGGTGCAACCAGTTGCAACAATCGAGTGAATAGGTCATCCATAGCAGGACTAGTGGGGCTAGTCAAAATTTGATCTCGCACCGAGTCAAGATCAGATGGAAGTATAGCAAGTGTAACAACTAAAAACATCTTCGCATGTTGCTCCAATTGTTTTTCAATACTTGGATTAGCAGACATCAACTGTGTAAACTCTTCCATAACCGCCTAGACCTGTCCAAGATAGGTAAACATATCTGAATCCTGCTTTCTAAGATTAGTCAACCGAGAAATAACATTATAAAAACGAGAGATGTCATTTGTGTATAGCCCATGAGCCTTTTCCCAAACCAAGAAGCAGGTTTGGAATGGTCGGAACAATGACATCACTTAGAATCTATAGATTTTCATAATAAACTACACAATTGAGCATCAATCTTCTCCCATTCGCCCTTCTCTTTTTCATCAACATCCTTAGCCTGTTTAACCAAGTGGTCCCGAACCCCTTGTCCCTTGCACCATAGCTGAACAGAGGAAGACCAAGATAAGTAGTTCGCACTACCTATCAAGCGTTCAGTGGTGATGGAGTGGTTGACGTTACTTGAAACCACAGGTTTAGAACTAAAAATAGATGAACTGAGGGACATAATGTAGATATTACCGAATCTAGAAATTCTACAATTTGCAGAAAGCTGGAAGCAAACAGTTGCCGGAATTTGGAAAACAGAAAGTCACCGGAAAAATCAAATTTGGCCAGAATCTGGAAAACAGAAACAGTCGCCGAAATTTGACTGCTCCGATTGGTGCATGAGATGGTTGGTGGCGGCGAAGCTGACTGGGTTTTGCTCGCGCCGTTGGTCCGAGTCTCATGGTGGTGTTGGTTTGATCACAACACCTCCGAAGATAGAGATCTATTCGAACAGCCAAAAAAACAGTTGGAAAAAAAATGAGTTTGAAATTTTTCTTCCAATGTTGCTGGCCTTAACCAGGCTCTGATACCATGTGAATTGGAGGAGAAATAAGAGAAAATTCAGCTTGATTATTCCCTCAAGCTATTGGGTATAAATAGTTAAGTTTACATGTCCTAAAAGGAAAGGAAATCAGNCTAAAAGGAAAGGAAATCAGTATAAAATACAAATCAATACCTAATTATAATTAGAGTAAATCAAGCTACTTGCTATATTTATATATATTCTATAGAATATTCTTAAGATTCTATCAGACCATTACCAACATGAACTTGATCCATGCCCCAATAGTCTTCCACATGTTGTAGGCTAGTAAGATTGAGAGTAATGTGATGAATAGCCCAGTGCCGGGAAACAATTGCCGGGAAACAATTGCGGATTAATAGTGGCTGGAGCATGATGTGACAAATAAGTTGTCGGGTTGATGGTGTGATTTTACCTCTGGAAATATGTCGAGTCTAGATGATTAAAATTGTTGCAAATTTGACACCTTTGTCGTGAATCATTGGCAAACCACTGCTGCCTTGTAGTTGAGCCGCCTTGATAGGAATTGGATTTTCTCCCACGATTTCCTCCTCTGCCGCAACCATTGTTGCATCCATGACCACGATTATCATTTAAGGTACGATCTGACCGGGAAGAAAGCTGAATGAAGTTAACAGCACTGTTGGACATAGTATCTGAAGATGACGAGCCAGTGATGGACTGAAACGAGAGGGTCTAACCATGAATAAACTCATGGTTTAAAAGAAGACTATGTAGTTCACTGAACGGATAGGTTCTGGCCTAGCAAATAGTGATGTGACGATATCTTTAAAGTCACTTCGCAGACCCTTGAATATGTAGATATTCTGATTGGAAAGTGTGAGAGGACGACTGGCAGCAACTAGCTCATCAGCTATAGTTTGGCTTTATGAAGATATTTGGTGATATTCAGATTATCTTGTTTCATATTTTGAAGTTGCATATGAAGATTGAGAATTCTGGTTTTGGCAGACGAGGAGAGAGCAACCTTCAATGCGACCCAAACTTTTTTGGCTGTGGAAAGACCAATAGCAATCAGAATTATTTCTTCGGAAAGTGATGAGATAAGGAGACTTAGAATTACTTGGTCCTGCTGAATCCATTGAAAATAGACTGGATAGGGAATAACAGCTTCTTTATCTTTATTTTCTTTGCTTGAGACATGAGATGGAGGGCACGGGTAACTGCCATCAACATATCCATAAAGGTTTTGGCCACAAAGGAAAGGTAAAATCTATGTTTGCCAGAATAGGTAGTTAGAAGAAATTAACTTGATTGAGATAAAGTGATGTACATGATTGAGAGGTGATGGAGAGATGGGCTGCCGGAATTCATCGTGATTGCTTGAGGAAGAGAGGTACAGAATGAGCCTGATTGGCAGCTCTGATACCATAATAGAACACAAAGATGGGGTACTGCCAGAACCAAAAGTATTTCTTGCTCACTGTTGCATCGATACATGAGGGGAATATATACAAAATAGAGTAAACCAAGTGTAGGACTCCTACATACAACATAAGACTACAAACAATTAATCGATGGCCGTAGGATAGGAGTTATATTTGGACTAGGACTCGGACTGTTCGACTTGGACATTATACTTAGTTGGTAGTTAAAAAAGTTGTTCTAACCGAGGATAATCTAAGGAAAAGAGGTATATCAATTTGTTCAAGGTGTTACCTGTGTAGCCAAGAGGTAGAGACAATCAACCATCTATTCTTTATTGAAAGGTGACTAGTCAGCTGTGGGACTTGTTTATTAACCTCAAGGGTATATATGGGCAATGCCAGGAAGAACAACTGAACAACTGAACTTCTGTGTTGTTGGAATGAAGTAAAATTACTACCAACAAGGCAGATGGAAGATTGTGCCAGCAGCTATTTGATGGACTGTTTGCAAGGAGAAAAACTTAAGATGCTTTGAAGATACAACTAGGAATATGCAAAGATCAAGATGAACTGCATTCTCCTTTTTTGTTTTTGGTGTAAAGCTGAATATATTGATGATCTTGATTCTATTTTATAGGTTTTAGTTTCCTTGTAAGAAGAGCAAGGACTGTAGCTTGGTTTGGTTGTAAACATCTTTTGGTTTCCATCCCAATCTACTTGCAGAATATTCATACATATATTGGAATATGTATTTTTTTCCAAAAACATTCTATATGTATTTGTATTCATGTTCAAAATAATAATAATTACAGGGGAAAATACACTGATACCTCAGATTGCAATAACATACCCAATATGATCCTATATGGCGGGGTGTACGCAGTTCTTACCTCTATCTTTATGGGGTAGAGAGGTGGTTTCCGGTAGACCCTTGGTTCAAGAAAAATGTTTAAAGAAACAAGGAAAAAGAAAAATTATGGTGAAACTACTATAGAAAAAGAAGTACCGACAACAAAAAAGCATTTTGACAAATGCAAAGTAAAAACTGTGGTGATACTATAGTAGAAAAGAGAAGTACTCACATCCTCAAATTGCAGTTGACATGAATTCACTTTTTCAACCAAAAAGAAAAAAACATTTTGACAAATGCCAAAGTAGAAGTTGTGGTGAAACTACTGTAGAAAAGAGAAGTACCGACATCCTTAAATTGCAGTTGACAAACATTCACTATTTCACTGCTCTTAGTTGTTGAATATTTCTATCAGTTTCTGCAGTAATTTTCTATTTAGCATAATAAGTTTCTAGGTACATGATGAATCTATTTTGAATTTTAAATTTCTATTTGATAGATTAATTTGTTGAGATATTGTAGGTTCTTTGAATTGAATTGCATAGTTTTTATTTTTTTGGTTGTAAGTTGGGTATTTAAAGCTCTTGTATTCTTAACAATAATATTGAGAGACATTTTCAATCAATACTTTCAACCCTTTTTGCTACCCCATCTTTTATAAAAAATCAATAGTGGTATCATAGCCTCATTGATCTTACGGGATTTTTGAGTTCATCTAAAGAACCATTTTCAAAAATCATTTTCAAGCCATTTTTAGCCGTGCTTATTTTCAATGTGCAGGCTATTTTCAACCAAACCAACTTTTAACCAATATCAATTTTTAACCTATTTTCAAACATGGCAAGCAATAGTCTCTCTTTCAATGTCCCACAAATTTTCACTAACAAAAACTATCAAGTTTGGTCAGTAAAAATAGAAATTTTCAAACCTATGATTTATGGAATATTGTAATGAAAGAACGGTCCTTACAAACATTCACTGCAAATCTTATCATTGTCCAGATTAAAGCACTTCCGAAAGCGCTTTCCAACAAGACAATATTACTGAAGGTGTTTTTTAAGCACAAAACCGAAAGAAGAAAAAAAGAGCGATCAATATTCAAATATGTGAAAATTCAAATGCAGTCAAAAAAATTCAGCACCAACCGCTTAAGCAAAATTTGAGGAGCAGTATTTTCAAATTGCAGCAACTGAAGCGAAGTAGGAGTGTTGAAAATTTGCAGTAACTTTTTATTTAGTTTCTAAGTTTCTAAGTTTAGGATGAATCTATTTTGAATTTTAAAGTTGTTTTGGATAGATTAGTTTGTTGAGATACTGTAGGTTTTTTGAGTTTTGAATTATGCAGTTTTTCTGTCCTAAGTTGACTATTTAAAGTCCTCCTATGCTTAAGAAAAATATCGAGAGACATTTTCAATCAATACTTTCAACTTTTTTGGCTGCCCATCTTTAAAAAAACAACACCAGTTCTTCTGTGTGTTGTTGAGACAATGCAAGCTTTCAATCATCTTGCTCCCAACATCGCCTACTGTCCAAGCCCATTGCTTCTGGTAAAACCAATTGTTCCTCCATATCGTCAACATTAGTGTAGACAATTACAACCAAGCAAATCAGCTTGAATTCTTTTCTAAATACCCCTTCTCCGCCACCACTACGGCTACTTTACCAATGAAGTCCATCTTTTGCTACATCGTTTTTTTCCGTATAGCCATAAGAGTAGCTGCTGTATGAAGCCAAACAAATCAGCGCACGATTTCTTATAATCCTCACTTTGCTTGTTTGGAATCTGCCATGTAAAACTAGTTTGGACTTAGCCCACTACCTTTCAATTTAGCTAGTTATCCAATTCTTTCAGGCCCAAATTGTAATTTAGTTCCCCCACCATACTTATATATTTATGTAAGTAATTTCCTAGCCGTTAATAATTATAATCATTACTTTGGATCATTGCAATGTTTCTCTAACATCTACCATTTGAATTGTATTTTGAAGGAACATGACAGTCAGTCCGAGTAACTTCGTCTCATTTATATCTGAGATATTTCCGTTACTTCAGGTATAAACTGTAGTATCATCCGTGAGCTAAAACTTTGTTTTAGTGTATTGATTACTTTGTTTGATGATTTTGCTTTCTCTTTCAAGGTCACTTAGTGCATCTGGAATTTAATTTTCTTTTGAAACAATGATGTGCTTGATTTGTTACTAACCGACTTGGTAACTGCAAAACATTATCTTAAAATATTGCCTGATTGTAATTGCTTAAACTCTTGCCTTGGTCTAGCCTGAGTTTCTTTATCTTTCCATTAATGAATTTTGGCCTACAGTTAAAATAAATTATTGCAAGCTCCCGTACTAGTTGCTTATCAATTAATTATTTGGGAACTCGATGTCTTGATTGATTCTTTTATCATACAGAAGTAATGTAATTCAGATGTATTCCACTTTTTATTTGGAAGTAAATAGTGTTTCCAATTGCTCATTCATTCACTGTATGATGTTACATGCAGATTTATGCTGGCTCATTTTTCACCATTCCCTTGATCCGATGGTTTCTTGTTCGAAAGAGAAATGGTGAAATTGAAAGAAGAAATCGAGCAAGGGAACAATATGCCCGAGCACTTGAACGACCTGATCTCTCACTGCGGAGGAAGGTATGAAGATTTTGCTGCTTTCTTTACTTTTCCCTTTGTTTCAACTTATGTGGTAGTATTTCCTTTTTAATCCGTTCCAAAAAGAATGACAAATTTCTAAATTGGAAACTATTTTAACTTAAACTTCTCATTTTACTCCTAATGACAAGCTTTATAGCCACACAAATGTTATGTAGCATGTTTAACAACATTTTAGCTGTTTATTTTGATTACTTAAACTTGTCTGTACTTGAAATATCTTTTACCTAAGGACTAAAGAGTTGGTAGATATAAATTCTAATACGAGAGTGCTGGTAATGTTACATGTTATTAAGAAAAACGTATGAAAATGCAGGTAATGCAGTAGCCAATATATGTGGCTGGCTAAGTTGCTTATATTTGGTTATAGTCTGAAAGTTTATTTGTTGTGACACATAAACTACAAGTGCAAAGGAAGCATAAAAAAAGTAGAGGGACCTTTTATATTAGCAAGAAGGGACAGTGTATTGTGGGGGATGTTGTGACCCTAATACAATCTTGTACCATGCTAAACAGTCCAGTATTTAGGTTTCTGTAAGTTTTATATCTGGTATCTTAGGATTTCATCGACACTTGTTTTTTTTTTCTTCTGTTGAATTAGTATGTATATATTATAAACAGAAAGACTCAAAGATTGTGCAATACCTGCATCAATAAACCAAATCATTCCCGACTATGTATGCAGTAAATAAATGAACTATAACAGGGCCTTAGCGTCATCTACAAATTCTAATACACACACAAGAAATAAAAAATATGTTATCAGTTTTATCTTCAGTAAATTGAGGTGAGACTAGACGTGATTGCGGTGTAGTGCAGCTAATCCAAATATCTAGGCTTGTTATTCCCAGATAATGGAATAATAGATTAAGATGTCACGCAGAGATTCAAAATTGAATAGTTGAAACGGGGTAGTGCTATCGAGGTGTTATGTGATAGGAAGATGTCTTACCGAAGTAAAAGATAAGTTCTATAAAACAATTATAAGACCAACAATGTTATATGAGAGTGAATGTTGGGTCGCTAAAGTCCAACGCATCCACAAGATGAGTGTCGCAGAAATGCGAATGCTAAGATAAATGTGTGGCTTGGACTAGTCAAAATTAGAAATGACCTTGATAAGGTCAAGTAGCACATATCGAGGATAAAACAAGAGAAGTTTGCTTGAGATGGTATGGTCATTAGGGGTGTTCATGGGTCGGTTTGGGTCGGTTTTTGGTTAAAATCAAAATCAAACCAATTTAGTCGATTTTTAATTATTAAAACAAAACCAAACCAAATATCATACATATCAATCGGTTTGGTTGTTGTCAGTTTGGTTCGTTTTTTTTGGTTTTAAAAAACCTAATGGTATTTCCTTCTTTTATTTTATTTCCTACGATTAAGAAAGTCTTTTTCACCATTTTTCAACTTATAATTTCTTTTTACCTTTTTATCATGGGAGCTATAATTTTCTTGGATTATCGAGAAAATGACTTAAGATTTACACGTTTTAATCAAAGCTTAAAAGAAATACAATTTTCAAAACGTTAATCTCATAGTCGTTTCTTTAAATAAATGAGTTTTGATTCATAAGAATTTCTTTTATGAAATGGAAAGGTGTAAAGTTAATTATCATATTAGAGATGAGGAAAATTTTGATGAAAATGTATTTAGAATATTTAAAATTATTTATAAAGATTAACATATTGTATATATGGAATTACAAAAAATTGTGTATATAATTTATTGGTGCGATTTGATTTTTGATTTGGATTGGTTTTAACCAAACCGTGAACATCCCTAATGGTCATGTCCTGCGCTAACTGCCAGACGCATCGGTCATAAATGTAGAACCATGGTGAGTGAAGCTGTTAATAGAAAACAAGGTAGACCTAAAGTCATTTGAAAGGAAGTTGTCCGAAGGACCTACAACCTTTTGGGATCCATGTAGACTTAGCGAAAGTTAGGATACAATACAACAAAATTCCCATTGTTATCCAACCACCAGGTGGGGATTTGGAGAGGGTAGGGTGTACGCAAACCTTACCCCAACCTCGTGGAGGTAGAAAGGTTGTTTTCGAAAGACCTCAACTCAAGTAACTCACACAGAATTAAAACAGATATAGCAAATAATAACAAAAACATTACATAGCATTCGGAAAAAGAAACGATAATAACAACAAAAAATAATGTGATAACCCAAGCTATGAACAACAAGTGTTAACAAAAATCAAAGGGCAAGAAACTATAAAATTAGTACTAGTACTATTGGAATGCAATGAGACACCAATCGATTACCTACTAACCTTCTATCCTAATCCGTGACCTTCATAAACCCCCTATCTAAGGTCATGTCCTTGGTAAGCTGAAGGTGTGCCACGTCTTATCTAATCACCTCTCTCTAGTACTTCTTCGGCCGACCTCTATGTCTCTTTTACCCCGCATTGCCAACCTCTCACACCTTTTAACTAGGGTATTTGCATATCTCCTTTTCACATGGCTGAACCATTTCAGTCTTGCATCACTCATTATGTCCACCACGTGGCCACTTCGACCTTGTCCTGGATATCTTCATTACGAATCTTGTCTCTCCTAGTATGCCCATATATTCACTTCAACATCCTCATTTTCGTAACTCTATCTTCTGAACATGAGAGTTCTTAACTGACTAACACTCTGTTCAATTCAATATAGTCGACTTAATTACCACTCTGTAGAATTTGCCTTTAAGTTTTGGTGTTACCTTCTCATCGCACAAGACTCCATAGGCAAGCCTCCATTTCATCCCGCGCCAATGTGATGTGTGACATCATCATCTATCTCACCATTTCATTAGTTTAAAGATCCAAGTTACTTGAATCTTCCTCTATTGGGGATAGCCTATGAATCAAGTCTCAGTTCCACATCAACGTCATCAGTAGCATCACTGAACTTGCACTCCTAGAATTCTGTTTTGGTTTTGTTCAATCTATACCCTCTAAGACTCCAAGGTTTGTCTCCACCCCTCCAGCCTAACGTTAACTCTGCTGCGAGTCTCGTCAATCAAAACTATGTCATCTGCAAATAACATACATCGTGACACCTCCCCTTGGATATGACGCGTCAAAACATCTATTGCCAAGGCAAAATAGGAATAGACTAAGGGCTGATCTCTAGTGCAATCCCATCATGACTATTGTCAGATGATACCTTAGTTGAGAATTATTTTGGTCATATTATCAGTTTTACTTTACGTTCTATGCTTTTTTGGGAGTTGTTTAGCCTTTATGAGATACATCACTAAAATATAAAGAACGTAATCTCAAAAACGAAATATAAAGAACATACTTATTTTTCTTCTTCTTCTTATTATTGTTACTAGTATGCGTACCCACTCGATGCATAGTCGATATTTGTTTGAGCACATTAAATGATTTGTAATTTTGCTTTCTATGCAATTTATACCATATAAAATTATGAAATCAAAGATAATAAAAACTTACCCACACCGATGTTTACATCAAACTAATAGATAAGCTAATAACATTTGATTAATTCAACCCAAAAACGTCAACAGCTAAAAGAGAAATGCAGGTTTGCATGTGCAATTACATATTAAGAAGCAAATCTATAGTATTCCGCAAAGCTGCAAAAGAAAAAGTAGGAGAATTTTGACATCAAAGCACATATCAAAGTATAACGATATTACATTAATAATAACAATAAAAATTAATTAATTCAATAGACCCCTGTGGTCTGGCCTTTCCCCGGACCTCGCGCATAGCGGGAGCTTTAGTTCACCGGGTTGCCTTTAGTTCAAAGCAGACACTTAATAATAATAATATTCTAATACAAAGAAAGAAGTTCACTTGAAGAAGGAAAGGAAAGAGGCAATTAAATTTCTTCCGAATAGTTATTGAGTATGAACTTATTTTAGCTGCAAACTGTGAAACAACTTATGCCAGACCAAGTGTCACGCCCCGGCCCTAGGCCTAGGCGTGACCGGCACTCGCCGCCATTGCTGGACGGAGCGAGCCGTATACGTGACATAAATTGTGGAGCATTCATCTAACATAAACAAAACATTAATATCTTAAAGCTTTCAAAAATTAGGAGTACGCAATATTTAGAAAAGATTTGCGTAAGTTTACATCATGAACATACTAGATTTATCAACATAAATAATCTATGAAGCCTCTAACATAATGGAATAAGCTGTTTACCAGGACAAGGCACCCGGCATACCTCTAACTCAAAAACTAGTAAAGCTGAACATAATAACTAAGCCCAAAACAAGCAGGGCTCACTAAAATCTGAATGAGAATCCTAACGTGCAGCTCGATCGTCGGCCTGAGTACCAGAGTCTGTATTAGTAATTAATTCAGTGCTCCCGACAAAAGGGACGTAAGTACTTTTAGAATAGTACTGTATGTAAAATGGTTGAATGTAAACATGAACATTTCTGAAATAGAAGGACAACTAGAAAACATAGACAACATGAGGGAATCAAGAATGCAAAATCAACGGGTTGACCTTTTTAACATATCATCTTTCATCATTCTTTAGTTCATTATGCGAGGTTCTTACTTTTAACCGACATAAACCACCATGTAAATTTGGAGTCTGATCTCTGCCCGATCAGCTAAGCCATCTCATGCCTTATCGGGATATGAGGACATACATAACATAGTTTTCTAGTAAGGATCCGTACCAGGGGCTTATAAGGAGTCACATGAACCAATGAAAATGATCCCTAACTTACGTCGGCATGCATAGTTTCGGGCACGAAAGCCTTCTTGGTTATTAATACTACTCCCATTCATTACATAGTGAGATTAACTCAAGTCATCATTTAGCATTCAAGCTCATAAGTCATAATTCACTATTCATAGTGCATAATCATCCAGATACATTTAAAATTCGTATTCATCATGACATGTTCATAGCTCATAAAAATCTTTAAGGGCTTCTCTTTTAGAGGAAAAATCATAATTTATAAGGTTGACACTTTTCATAAGAAGATTCATAGAACTCATAGAGTAAGCAATAGATATCATAAAACATATATAGGAACTCATGAGAACTCGAAAACGCATAATCATAGACATATCATACTTGACCTTAACCCTAACAATTCAGGAAAAAGGGTTTTGTATGGACTTTCATGGAATATGACGTGGGGAATGAAACAAAGTGTTCCCACATGTGAGGTAGTCTTGCACATCTTAATTGCAATCAAGCAATTGGAGAATAACTCAAGTCTTGATGAGGAATGCTCAAACTTCCATCTATTGCCTTAGGGTGATGTTTTCCTTGAAACCCTAAGACGGTAGAAGATACCTTTTACTAAGCTAGCTTGTACTTCTTAATAAACACCACTATTATCCAGACAAAAGCACATGATCACAGTAAACAGAAATGAACGCATACCTCAACTTCATTAGCCTTAAATTTTTAAATACGAAACTACCAACTCGTGAAGGCTGAAGCTAATCTCTCTTGGCTGCAACAAAGTTCAACTACATGTCATTATTATTCTACATGAATATTAGAGAAAACTAAAAAGAATAATGAAGACAAAAGGTAAATATAATTTCAAAGTCAAAATGAAGATTGTAAATAAATAATCTCTAGAAGATAGAATCAAATATTTATATGCTCATTCAAAGTAGAGAGAAAATTACACCGAACCTAGAAATTCACATATAATCGGGAAATATGGAAAAGGATATCGCCCTTTTGGAAAAAAATAGCCAAAGAAAAAAAGTTGAACACCCAATAGCAAAAAATACCAAAAAAATTTTCAACTCTCCATAAATACCAGATCTAAGTTATTTAAGGCATATTACCGAACACCTTCCCTGTGCTAAGAGATACCACCAAACACTCGTTACCAACAAATTGATGCAACAAACAAACAAAGACTTTTAAGCTTCAACTGATCTTTGTAAATAGCAGTCCTGCATTAAGCATATAAAATTTCAAAAATTAGCCACAACACTGCATCAAAGAGTGATGTATGCTGAGATCTGATGATACCGCTCTTAACACCCTGAAGCCCGAACTGAAGCACATCATTCCTCACTCCCCCCATTTTGTGTGCTATCGTCTTTGAAGCTTCCATTGCTTTGTTCTTCATTTTTTCTTTTGGCTTCTTCTTGCTCTATAAGAGTAATAGATGAACAAATCTTTCTGAACACTAGAACTTTGAAAACACCCTACAATTATGAAAAGGTGACATAAAGCGGGGAAGTTGTAACCATCTTCATTAGTATAAGTATTAAATTTAAATTTTAAACTTTTATCTTTTAAAAATAATTAATCTCTAAATTCAAATTTAAATATTTCTATATTTTTCTTTAAAAAACGATAATTCCTGATCGAAAATAAGAATGTGTTTTTTTTATATATATATATGTATTAATTGAAAATTTTAATTTATAGTGTTTTTTTTTATTTTTTTAGTTTTTTTACTTTTTCTATATTATATATATATCACAATTTCACATTTTTTTGTCAAATTAAAGTTACAATTTAATTTTTAATTATATATATATGTATTAATTATTATTATTATTATTATTATTATTAAATTATTATTAAAAAGAAGTATTCTTAAGCAATTGCTTAAATTTGTAATTGGAATCTATACTTTCCTACATGTACATGAATTCGAATCAAATAAACCTATGTTTTAGGCATTTTCTATCTGTATATGAATTTGAAATTTATCCTATCTTCCATTCAAATGTAATCTTTTAAAAAGATCAAGTATCTTTTTTTAAAAAACTAACAACCCACATTCCTTTTCTTTTTCTTTTAAAACTGAAAATATGTTTTAATTTCATCATTTACACTTTTGCACTTGGAAAAATTTAAATTTTATTTAAAAATAACTGTAAAAGGTTAATGGCAAACAATAACTAATTATTACCTAACCTAACTAATTTTGTCCTAAAACTACTACATGACCTTCTCTTATGCTGCCACTTGACTTAATTCTAGGCTAGACTTCCTTTTAATTATATGGATTATTATTGTTTTGTATAATATTGGTTCTGAGATGAGTTAAATGAAGTAACGTATTCATATAGCCGACTCCAACATGGTCAATGAGGATTCTTATATTTCTTTCTCTCTGCATTCACCACCAAGTACATACTAGAATGGTGTTCCATATGCTCTATGGTGCTTTAGGCAAACCTTTTCTGTTCAATCTTTTAAAACCTTTTGTACTGGAAATTGGCATCATCCATCTCAGATGCAAAATATTGTAAAACATTTGCCAAACTTGAGCTATTACAAAACAGTCTACAAAAAGATGGTTAATTGTCTCAGAGCATTCTTCCACACATGTAGCATTTATTGCTTAGCTGAATGCCCCTTCTCTGCATATTGTCCTGAGTGAATCGAGTCAATACTGGCGATTTTGATACCTAATGATTATGTTAGCAGCTTTTTTTGCTACTCACATCTAGTACCCACTTTCAAGATGTGCCAACTCTCTCAACTGTATCTATAATTTTCAGCTTCTGAGTGCCCGGGATATGGCACAGAGAACTTTTATTGGCCAGGATCGAATTGTTTACAGTACAGGCAAGGACTTATATGAGCAAGATTATGATGCAGAACAATGGGAGCAGAGATTCCGAGAAATTGAAAAGTCCGAATAGATGGTGTTACTTTAAAGATTGTTTTGTTTTGTAAATTCTCGAGTTCCATATGCACAAATACTCAGATAAATGATTCCTTTCATTGCCTCCAGCCATGACATGAGGCAGGCAAATCACAACATTCCACTATTGATAAGATTCAACGGGTAGTTCATCAAGAATGTAAAAGTTGTCTATGCGGTATGACACTTGATCTGCTGCAAATGGCAGGTTTTCAATACAAAATTAGCCTCAATATGACGTATATAGTTCACTAAGATGTTACTGTGGTTACCTGTATGTTGAATTTGGAAACATTTTTTCCAACACACTTATTGGAATACTTTCTGAGAAGCACTATACATTGTTTTAGACTATTCCATGCAAAACCATGAAATAGGAGCTGGTGTAATTAACTATGTACAATTGCGAAAGAATTTTCTTAATCGTTAGAGTTGTCATTTTGTAAATTGAAATGTTTCTACACTTGTGTACAGGATCAGTTCACATATGAAAGTTGGGTATGGAGTGTTTTGTCCTACTCATACAAACTAATCGGATGCGACAATAATGGAGCCAACTGTTGGAATATCAAACCTCAACCATAATCTAGTTCATTAGATTTGGATAAAAACAGCTGCTGCATAACGTCTTTATTTGCTGGGGCAGCTCTTATCCCCACAACAATTGATACCCCTCCATTGACCTCGACAACAGTTGATATATCGATGTTGGGCAAACTGAAGGAGCACACACCTAGCGCCTCTAGAAAGGAAAACCCAAAAAGCTTCATTAGCCAATATCCCAAAAATGCTTACTTTGACCTGAAGCATATGTATCTAAATTTGATCACCTTGGTGGGCATCTACTTCAAGAGATCAACAACAATGGCATATCTGTTGTGATCCCACAAGTAGGGTCACATACCCATTGTAATCTTACAAGTAGGGTTTGGGAAGAGTAGAGTGTAGTAGACTTTACCTGTACCTTGTGTGAGGTAGGGGGTTCATTTTTGATGGACTCTCGACTCAAGAAAGTATTTTGGAAACAAGTTTGGAAAGTACAAGAGTGAAAGAAGCTCTAATGAAAGATACTAAGAAAGGAGAAGTATTGACAATAAAAATAGTTAGAATACCAAAGCAAAAGAAACAATAGTAATGATAAGAGGGGTTGCTCGGATGGTAAACACCCTCCACCTTCAACCTTGAGGTTGTGGATTTGACTTATAAAGGGAGCAAAAAAGGTGAGAGCTTCTTGAGAGGGGTAAAAAAAATAAAGAAGAAAGAAACAATAGTAGTGATACAATTGAGGAATTAGAATAATAATATTATTGAAAAGAATAAGAGGAGTCTTTAAGGTGCTCCAAGCTAGAACCTTGCTCTCCTATTAGCGAAAGCGCTTGACTACTTACTAACCTTCTACCCTAATCCTTACTATTTATGCTCTCCTATCTGTAGTCATGTTTGGAAAGAGAGAAAACGCTTCACCAATTTCTAACCTTCTACCTAATTCTCGACCTTCATGCCCTCCTATTTAGGGTCATATGTGTAATACCCCACATATCTTAAAAACAATAAAACAGCTCAGTTGAAGGGAAACAGGCCAAATCTTTTTTCTGCTTTATGTTGTCTAATGACGAGATATCGGGAGAATGAAATTTCAAATGGGTGGTGATATCATGAATGGATATTTGAAGGTGATTAAAGAATTAAATTAAAGTTTTAGGCCAAAGGAGCTTGGTAATAAAAATTCTAGTTCACGAATTTATTACGAGAAAGTATTTTAAATAAGTTTCACATGTGGTATAATTTGGGATGAGCATATCTCATCGATATACAATGAGTTAGAAGTCCTAACAAATTAAAGGCCTTTGATTCTAGTTTTTAGAACATCAATCTGCTTGTCAATTCGGTGTCGAATAAAAAGTTATGATCATTTTATCATGGATTGTCCGGGTAGAAACAAGTCATAGGTTTTGGTGCCTTTATAAGGTAAAATCCAGCCCCAAACTTCACTTTTTCCACCATAATTTCCAGAAACAAGACCAGCTCGACCCTCCCCCTTCTTCCCCTTAAGTTTTAGAGCAAATCAAAGAGAAATCAAGATCCAAATCTTCACCAAATATCAATCATACATAGATTTGAGCTCCTAGGGTCGTGGAGAACATTATAGCGGAGTTAGTTTGTGGAATTTGGCTCGGAGTTGGGCGTGTTAAAAAAGCAAGAATTCTATATATTGGCTGGATATTGAAGAAGATAACAAGTTCAAGCTAAAGGTGGTCATTGGTAGAATATAATTTGTGGAAAAAAGTATGTGAGGCGCCAACTTTCCTTAGTATGCATGAATTCCTTGTCGACTATTATCGTTGAATCAAATAGGTTCCAATCCGATAATTGAATTGTTCTTAGAGCTTCTTATGCTTAAGTATGTAATGACATACTTGTTATGATATCTAAATTGTGCCTATAGATGATTGTATAAGCTCGGATGTTGCAGACGCATTTGAGAAAAGATGATTGTAAGTTGAATATGATTAGTTGATTGGTGTGGATTTAGAAGACTCATGAGAGGGCATTGATGGTTAGCTGTTTCCTATTGTATATGAATGCTGTGAACTCTTTTTTTTTTATCCAACTCTCTTTATATCACATTGTATCATAATTGTTCCATTCTCTTCTTATTCGTGAAATTGTTGAACTCTTACTTGGTGGAGACTATTGATAATGTCCAAAACAACTCTTCAATTAAGGAGGTGGTTATGGTCGTATGCAAAACAAGTATCCAACAAGAGTCGAGGTCGATTTCCCACAGAGATTGGAGGCTAGATTTATCAAAAGATGATTAATTCACAAGAGCAACCGTAATGTGTACACGTAAAGTACAATTGGGGGAAGTGATTTGAACAAGTATCTATTGGAATTTGTAATCAGAACAAAATAACACAATTATTGCTGACAAGATTAGAGAGACTAGGGGTGTGCATTTGATGAGGTATCGATTTGATAAGTATTAACTAAAAGCCTTAGAATGAATTAGTGATAACTTTGGTTTCAGCTACACTTAGTTTCTCAACCAAAATAGTGTGTATATTTTGGGTTTTCTCAAACCCCAAAATCAAGATCTATAAAACAATCAAACATTACTTGAGTGGGCATAGACTATTTCTAGTTCTAGCCCTTGAATTAAGCTTGAATTGGGCATAGACTATTTCTAGCTTTAACCCTTAGATAAAAGCCCCAATTCCTTACCCAACTTCACTTCTCTTTCTCAAGCAGAAGCAAAATTAGAGAATTCAGTTAATGTTTTCAACCATTAATATTCAGATTAAAACTCGAAGAAATCAATAGATTCATGCATTATAATCAATTCTAAGATCAATTAGTTAATACCCAATCAATTTTAAATACCCATCATTCACACACCCTCCTAGAAGATAAATTAGTTGCTCATAATTAGGAAAAAGAGAAATTATACCAAAGAGGAATTCCTCAAAATCATTCATCATAAGCAATTAAATCAATTGCAAGCTTTGTATCTTCAACAATACTGTTTTCACTAGGATTAAGAAGAAGAAGAAAGTAGAAAATTGCACTCTATGCTCTACAATATTTTCTATTCGTTCCAATATCTCTCCTCCCTTCCAAATGAGGTAAAAATATGTATATTATTCCTTGCATATATCCCAAAATTCTCTTGGAAGCTTCCTAAGTACGTACTTGTCTTCTGGACGATTTTTCCCTTCGGAGGATGTTCGGCTTACTTGCGTTGGCACCCGCGTTTCGTAGGTGGGGACTTGCGACACGCGTGTGCAATGCAAGTCTAAGGTAGTCTTCTCTCAATTCTTCCTGTGTGTCACTTGCAGACCGCAGGTGCCGACTTCGGCACACAGGTCCATTGCCAATGAACTTCCATATCTTCTTGTGTCGCAGGTGCTAACTTGTGGCACACATGTCAATTGACGTTCCTCAGACAGATTGCTTTAAATTCAAATCCTCCATCATCTTTGCTTCAAAGAAGTGCATGCAGATAAGAGAATTACGGATAAAATCCTTCTAAATTGCATTAAAACGAGGCAATAACTCATGCTTAAGAGTTGTGATAAATTGGTAAATTATCAATTCAAACCCCAAACCTGAACTATTATTTGTCCTCAACCAAAGTATTCACTCAACTTAGGAATTGACTCAAGCTTACAAAGACATAAGGGTCGCACATAGGACTACAAGGATCAAAATAAACCAAAACAACAAAAAAAAACTCAAGTATAAGCACTAATCTCAATTGGTATTGCCATGAGCACACGACAAAGGCAATCACTTTAAAAATATTTTATTCTCAAGACTTCACTTTTTTCAATCCAAATCAGGGGAAATTTTCATCTTAAGCAAGATCAATAAGCATCTCAGGTCATTGACATCAACCTTCAAGGTTTTCTTAGAAGTTCGCTTCACAACTTATCGTATTCATACCTCTCAATTGAGTTCAAAATTTTATCATTTACTCCAAGGATGCAATGCCACTCATCAAAAGAGAGAATCTCACTTACAATCATGCAATTCACAATATAGGGATTATAAGATGACACAAATACTCACCCTCTCAAAGACATTCAAGTGTACACACATCGAACTCTAGGCTTGTACTTCATGTAATTCCCCACAATGTAGAGTTGCAAAGCTCAGAATCACTAAAGACTTGCGGGTTCCAATGTAGGCTAGGGGTAAGGGTAGGAAATCATTTTGTTCGAGTGACTAGAACCTCCTTAACGCTTTTGTGAAGCAAATCAAGTACACCGCACATTATTGTGTCAACTCCACCTTATTTCTCCTTTTCACAATTCAAGTTTTCCCCAAGAGACATTCTTCTAGACACCCTTGTTTTCGCCATTAAATGTGTACTAGATAAGAGATATCACCACTCAATTATTTTCTTTCTTTGTTTCGTCAAAGAATTCAATCAACCATTTATACTCTAAGCATTCGGTGCTACCTAACATTGAAGCTCATTCCTCATTTTCCCATTAATGCACACAACCCTAAACTTAGGCTTTTGCCTGCACCAACATTTTATTTTTCATCCACATCCTCCCCCAAATATTGGGCTTTAAGCCCTCATTTTTGTATCACTTAGCAACTAGGGAGGAACGAGTGCCAAAATAGAGTATTCAAGAATGGTAAAGGTGTGTAATATGTTTTTCAAGAAAAATATATAAGGCTAAAAAAGAGTTGACTAAAATCAATGTTAAAGGAGGGCATTTTTTGGTGAAGTAATTATTCAAATAGGGCCAAAGGTCATTTTTCAAGTTTAGCCACATTTAGAATTTTGTCTTGAATCACATTCGGGGCAAGTTCTAGACAACATGCTAATGTAGGGTGTATTTATGCATTTATTAATCATATTTATCCCATGCTTAGCTATGTTTTGAGAACAAATCATGTGTTTTATTGTGTTTTATGTGATATTTGTTAAAAAGAGCTAACATATATGATTAGATGTTTACATGCATAAAAGTGATATGATTCGAGAAACCATCAATCATACTTTGAACATGTGGGCAGTGCCCAAATCTTTATCATACTTGAGAATACTCAATTCATATAAAAAACATGACTATAAACATAGGTAGCTTGAAAATATGCTTTTCATCATAATATCTCATCATCATCATATATTTATCACAAATCTCATCTTTCAGGAACTTTTCATCAATGGACTTTTGAATTCATAAGACTAGAAACATGATTTTTAATTGAAAACATTATAAAAGTTGCCCATTCTTCATAATTCAAATGTAGAAACATATTTAAATCATACCCATATAAAGAATTAGGAAATTCATGCATTGGGTTAAAACTCCATAGATTAGGCATAGAACATTCATGATTTAGAGAGGGATTGGGCATGAGTGTGAAAGGAATCACCCATCATAACCCTACATACCTGTTGGTAACTGATTCTTACACTTCTTCGATAGCCCAAGAAGAAATTGAAGAACACAAAGCTTGATCACCCTTTCTCACTTTCTACCTTGCATGCATGAATGAATAAGGCCTAAAATGAAATTAACCCCTTTAAAAGTCATCATTCATAACTCAAAATGACGTAGTTTAGGCCTTAGGACTTAGAAATTATGGAAAAGACCTTACTAAATTCGCAGAAAATAACCGCCAAATGGTCCCGACAAGGGACCTAACGACTCGTCCTCTATAGCCACGACTCGTGGCATGACCCGTGACGTACATTGCCTTAACCTCAATCATTTTTATTCCCTGCTTGTTCACAACTCACCCCACGAATCATGGGGACTGACCACGACTCATGGGGTCCTCCCGTCAAGTGCACTGCCTCCCTTTTTTCTTTTCTTACTCACCCACCCACGACTGACCTAACGACTCATGGGGCCTAACCACGAGTCGTGGTCATGCCCGTGGGGATCCTGTGTATCAGATTTCCAAACTCCTCACCTGGCCTCCCCATGAGTCACATCACGACTCGTGGGCTGCTCTCATGAGTCACCTCACGACCCGTCCTGATACCTGATGCCAGTTTTGAGTTTTTCTCCGTTTAAACTCCGGAGTCTGGCCCTTGAGATTCTGGGGTATAACATGGACTGAATTTGGTCCTATCATCGTAGCTTCATCGACTTCAAACCAACCAATAAACAATCTACATCTCTACCCATAAAGAGCCTCAAACGGAGCCATCTATATGCTGGAATATAGATTCTCAACAAATCAAACACATTCTCAACATTTCCTCAAGCATCTGAATGGTCCGTTCAGCCTGACCATCTGTTTGCGGGTGAAATGCTGTGCTAAGCTTGACCTGAGTACCAATTCCCTTCTAAAACGATCTCCAAAATTGGGAGGTAAAACTGAGTAACTCTATCTGATATGATGTACAAGGGTACTCCATGAAACCGAACTAACTCCCAAATGTATAACTTAGCATACTGAGTCGGTAGTTTGGACCGGTAGAAAATGAACTGCTTTGGTCAACCTATCTACCACAACCCAAATAGAGTCATACTGTCGACGAGTATGAGGAAACCCTGTAATGAAGTTCATATTGATTTCCTTCCACTTCCAAGCAGGGATGCTAATGTATTGAAGCACACCGCTAGGTCTTTGATGCTCAACCTTCATCTGTTGACAATTCAAACACTTAGCCTCAAACTCTGCTATGTCCTTCTTCATACCATTCCACCAATAGACTTCCTGTAGGTCACGGTACAACTTGGTGGCACCTGGATGTATAGAATATCTGAAACCATGAGCCTCATGCAACATCCACTCGCTCAAGTCATCAACACCCGGTACACACAAATGACCCTAATATCGTAGTACACCATCTCCCCCTTGGGAGAAGACCTCCACTTTTTGATTCCGAACAACTTCCTTCAACTTGACCAAAATAGGATCCTCGTCTTGTCTAGCTTTGAACTCGGTCACCAAGGAAGATTCTGACCCATTCGGAACAATGACACCACCATCCGTTGAGTCTATAAGATGAACTCCTAGTCGTGTAAGCCGATGCATGTCCTTCATTAACTCTTTCCTCTCCTCATCTACATGGGTCACGCTCTCCATAGAAAGCCTACTAAGAGCATATGCCACCAATTATCCTTGCCCGGATGATAAAGGACACCCATTCATAATCTTTCAAAAGCCCCAACCACCTCCTCTGATGTAGATTCGGATCCTTTTAGGTAAACACATACTATAGGATTTTGTGGTCCGTAAACACATCCATATGGACCTAGTATAAATAGTGTCTCCAAATCTTCAAGGCAAATACTACCGCCCCCAACTCGAGGTCGTGAGTCAAATAGTTCTTTTCATGGACTTTCAGCTGTGTGGAAGCATATGCTCTAACTTTACCATACTGCATTAGTACACAACCAAGACCGATCCTTGAAGTGTCACAATATACCACAAACCCATCGGTACCCTCAGGTAGGGTCAACACTGGTGCTGAGGTGAGTCGAGTCTTCAACTCTTGAAAGCTCTTCTCACAGGCGTCTAACCATTGAAACTTCACTTTCTTCTGGATCAACCCAACCAATGGTGCTAGAATGGATGAAAATCCTTCCACAAACCTTTTGTAGTAACCAGCGAAACTCCTGATATCCGAAGGATTCACCGGTCTATGCCAATTCTTCACCGCTTCTATCTTCTGAGAGTCCACCTGTACACCCTTACTTGACACCACATGGCCCAAAAATGCTACCGAGTCTAGCCAAAACTCACACGTGCTGAACTTAGCATATAATTGGCGATCTTTAAGAGTCTGTAGAACCACCCTCAAATGAGCGGCATGCTCCTCTTCGCTCCGCGAGTATATGAGAATGTCATCTATAAACACGATCACGAACATATCCAAATATGGCTTGAACACCCTGTTCATCAAACCCATAAAAGATGTAGGAGCATTCTTTAGTCCAAAATACATAACTACAAACTCATAGTGACCATACTGAGTCTTGAAGGCTGTCTTCGGAATGTCACCCTCCCGAACCCTGAGCTGATGATATCCGGATCTGAGGTCTATCTTTTCTAAGCAATTGGCACCCTGAAGCTGGTCAAATAAATCATCAATCCTGGGAAGGGAATACACGTTCTTGATTGTAACCTTATTCAATTGACGATAATCAGTGCACATCCGAAGGAAAACATCCTTCTTTTAGACAAAGAGCACTGGTGCACCCCACGGGGATTTGCTAGGTCTAATGAAACCCTTGTCTAAAAGATCCTTCAACTGCTCCTTCAACTCCTTTAGCTCAGCTGGAGCCATTCTATAAGGAGGAATAGATATAGGTTGTGTATCAAGAAGAAGGTCAATACCAAAATCAATCTCCCGCTCAGGAGAAATTCGCAGTAAATCATCTGGAAATACTTCTAGATATTCGAACACTACAGGAACTGACTGGATAGTCAGGATTTCAGATGTAGCATCCTTAACCCTAACTAGATGGTACATGTAACCCTTAGAAATCATCTTTCTGGCCTTAAGGTAGGAAATGAAGCGACCTATAGGCACAACTGAACTACCCTTTCATTCTAGGACTAGCTCACTCGAAAATCGAAACTCTACCGCACGGGTTCTGCAATTTACTGAGGCATAACATGCATGTAACCAATACATGCTCAAGATAACATCAAAATCTATCATGGCTAGCTCTACTAAATCTGCTGAGGTGACTTTCTGAAGGACTATGACAGGGCAATTTTTATATACCCGTCGAGCTATAACTGAATCACCAACTGGAATATAGACTGAGAAGGGTTCGGATAGGATTTCAGGACTGACTCTGAAACTACTAGCGACATAGGGTGTCACAGAAAATAAAATATCCCCTAGATCTAATAATGCATATACATCAAGGTGGAATATTCATATATCAGTGACTACATTTGGAGAGACCTCTTGCTCCTGATGAATTTCAAAGGCATACAATCTGTTCTGACGCTGACCACTACCCACACTAGTGGAGGCTCCCTACTGAACTGAGTGGGCTGGTGGGGCTACTGAGCTAGTGGCTGGGCGTCGACCCCTATCATGGCCCTGTCTGGCTGCTGGAAAATCTCTGAGCATATGTACGGGCTTCCCACACTCGAAACAAGCACCTGAACCTTCTAAACACTGACCGGTGTGTCTCCAGCCATACTAGCCACACTCTGGGATGCTTGACTCTGCGAATCTTCTCCCCTGACCTCTAGATCTTGATGCTCGTCCCCTCTGATCGCGCCTAGATTTGGATGGCACACTTGCTGCTAACGGCGCTTGAGCTGATGATATCTAGTGGAAGCGCTGACGGTGCCCACAACTAGGTCTCTGTTGGGAGAATCCAAAGTTATCAGTCCTGGCCCTCTTGGCCTCTCTCTCCCGCTCACTGACCTACACCGCCTCCTTCTGTTGGGCATATAGAACTACCCGTGAGAAATCAATGTCCTGATGAAGCATCATGGTCCAACAAACTTTGACCAAATAGTCTGCTATCCTATGCACGAACTAACTCACTCGGGCTCTCTGATATGCCACCATCTCAGGTGCATGCTTGGAGAAGTGAGTGAAATCTAAAGCATACTCTTGGACTGTCATCTTACCTTGATTTAGGTTCACAAACTCAGCTGCCTTAATCTCCCTCATCTCATGAGGGAAGAACTGATCCTGAAATGCGGTATGGAACTCATCCCAACCAATGGGCCCTACTCCAACTGTCCTTCTATCCTTCCACTACCTGAACCAGATGTGCGCAACCCCTTTCAACTGATATGAGGGTAGAACTGCGCACTCCTCCCCATTCACCCCTATGATCTGGGCGGTCTTCTGAACTTCATCAATAAACTCATGTGGATCCTCATCCACCTTTGACCCAAGGAACTCCGGAGGGTTCTCAGAAAATCTCTAACTCTCGCTGATGCCACATTCCTATTTTGAGGGACATGCGCTATCGCCTGTTGGTTGACTTGGGCGGTCAAATCCTAAGCTAGCATCTAAACGCCAGCCCTAAACTCTGCATGGGCCACCTTCTCAGACACATGCTCCTCGGGGGCTGGTGGGGCCTGCTGGTGTAAATCCCCATTTCCATTCTCATGGCCATTTTCGTTTCCATTTCTTCTTTCATTAACTCGGCGAGGAGGCATGATTCTGCAAATGCTTATAACATGAGTTAGAAGGATAGAGAGACATTTCATCGCACGACATAGATCATGAAAGAAGGGAACATTTCCCAAAACATTTCATAGCCTCTTGATCATAAGTGTGGCGCACTTCACACTCATGAAAAAGACTTTACTTAACGTGACTTTTAGACACCCTAGGATACTTCAAAACCTAATGCTCTGATACCAAGTTTGTCATAACCCAAACATAGGCCCGGATTAAGACACTGGACAAAGAACCTCGAGAGGCTCCAAGTCGACCCATGACATGAACATAACATCTAAGCTCAACATTTAAATAGGAAAATCTAACATATAACATAGCGAAAGTCTGAAGATCTAATAACATCGAATAACTGAATACATGAGTCTGAAGCTGAATACATGCTATGTCTGATAAGCCTCTACTACTGACGAGTTGATGGGATAAGACCCCAACAAACTCACTAAAGTCTAAAACCAAAAATACTGAATATAACTGATAAGAAGGGTCCGTGAAAGATGAGGACTCACAAACTCTGACTAGGAGATCTAACATTGAAGATCTGGCTAGCGGAGGGAGTGAGCCTGAATGTCTGAGCCTGTATCATGAAATGATACATCATAAAGCATGCGGTCAGTACGTGGAATGTATCGAGCATGCAAGGTAAGTAAAATCGCTAAGTAAGTAAAATTAGAAATCATGCATATCATAAACATTCCATCATAGAAGTCTGAGAGTAGGGTTTGCATGCTATTATCTGAAAATATGACTTAAAGATAACTGAATATCATAACTGAACCGAATGACCCAAAGCTGAAAACTGTTAATCATAAGTAAAACTTAACATTGGGTCAAACCTACTAAAAAAATAATAACATGACTAATTGAAACACCCCGGAAGTTCCTAAGATCAAACCCTGGAGTTAGATGGAGTTCAGCAGAAAAACCAACCAGGAATTGCCTAAGAATGACTCGTCCAATGAGTCGTTAGTCGCTCCAACGACCCGTTAGAGGGAGCTATGTGAAGGTTTATCAGAAATAATGCAAGAGTATTTCACACCACGAGAGGATAGTACGATTCATCGTGGGAAAAAATGACTCGTCAGTGTAACCATGGTGAGCAGGAAAAACAGACTTCTCAGAGGTAACGATTCAGGTGACGACCCGTTGGTTGCTGTAACGGGTCGTCATGAAGAGTCGTTAGTTGGAGTTTAGGGTTTTGGGTCAGTAACGACATATGGAGACAATGAGTCATTACAAGGAGCAACGACCCGTCGGTGTCATATGATGGCTAAATACCCACACTTATTCTCTATCGGTTCAGTTCTGACTTGAGGTACCAGTTTTACGCTACGACTCCATTTAATTTTCATGTTAAGTTCATGTGTTCAAGTTTCTTTTATGTGTATGGATGTGTATGTGAAGCATGAGATCAGTTCAGCTATGTGATATGAATCAGAGGTAGTCATTCCGCTAGTTTTCGGTTTAAATGATCAGTATTTGAATATGATAATTGTTTGTTTATGTTTTCTACTAGTTTTCAACATTCGAGGATTAATGTTCCCAAGGGGGAGATATTGTTATACCCCGTATGCCCAAAGATCAAACCCAGGAGTTGAAATGGAGAAAAAATTGAAATTCTGCACCAGGTCACATAATGGATCATTAGGTGACTCGTGAGGAGAGACCACGAGTTGTGAAGTGACTCGTGATCAAGCAAGGAACTGACAGGGCCTAGGGAAGACCACGGGCGTGACCACGAGTCATGGTCAGACCACACGACTCGTGGTCAGACCACACGACTCGTGAGGTCACCCGTGGCCTGGACTGGGTGCTTGGCCAGTAGTGTTGTGCAGTGGGGATCACGGGTGGTGACCACGTGTTATAACCCGGGAGCTCAAAGATCGGACCCGAGAGTTGAAACGTAGAAAATGTAAACTTGATGTTGCAAACTCAGGACGAGTCGTGAGACGACCCGTGAGGACAGCCTACGAGTAGTCAGGTGACTCGTGGGGAGGCCAGTGAGGAGTTGGGAAGTTTGAAGAAAAGGGTCCCCACGGGCATGGAAATGACTCGTGGTTAGACACCACGAGTCGTTAGGTCAGCCGTGGGGTGAGGGAGAAGGAAAGAGAATGAAGAAAAGTAGTGTACATCATGGGTGGTGACCACGAGTCGTGGTCAGCCACCTCGATTCTTGGGGTCCCTCGTTGCCAACTAGATGAGAAATCCCGAAGAAATGAGGCAGTGTACTGACGAGCAGGGTGACGAGTCGTTGCCCTGGACCACGAGCCGTCAGGTCATCCATTAGGACCACCTGACAGTAATTTCCTGTGAATTTAGTAAGGGCCTTTTCGTAATTTCTAAGTTTCTAAGGCATTTACTACGTCGTTTAAGGCTCGTTTTTGTGGGTTTTTGGAGGGGAAAACCTATTCTAAGTTATTTCTTTCCATGCATGCAAACTTGAGAGGTTAAGGAGGTGATCTAGACAAAGTCTTCAAGGTTTTCATTCAAATCCTTCTTGGACCATTAGAGAAGTGGTAGAATCAATCACCTCTAGGCATGTAGGGTTATGAGTGGGTGTTTCCTTCCATACCCATACCCAATTTATATCTAAATATGAGAATTTACTATGATCAAGTTATGAGGTTTTTACCCAAATGCATGAATCTTCAATTTCATTACATGGGTATGAATTGATTATGGTTTTATTATCGAATTGTGAAGCATGGGTTAATTTTCTAATGATTTCAATTAAATTATGTTTCTAGCCTTATGAATGTTGAAGCCCATTGATGATATGATCATAAAAAATGAGATTTGTGAAGCATATGTGATAATGATGAGATATTATGATGAAAAGCATGATTTGAAGCTACCCATGTTTATAATTATATTTTTGATGAGAAATGAGTATTTTTAAGTATGAAAAAAGCTTTGGGCAATGCCCACATGTTAAGTTTAAATGATGATTTCCCCGAACAAAGCTTACCACATTGTTTTGGAGCGAAGACTCCCAAATTTTATATTCTAGCTTGTGGTATGTTTTGAGTTATGTCTTCCTATGCATAACTTACCACATGGTTTCAGAGCAAAGGCTCCCAAGTATGTTTTCAACTTGTGGTATGTTTTGAACTAAGCTTCTCATATGCATGATTTTGTATTTGAGATGTGTTTGATCATTGAGCTTCATCAATAGACTATGTTGAGCTTCATTATATATGATGTAGAGCAATTCATATTTTTGGGAGAAGAGTCTAGCACCGAGCGGGCTAAGGGTCGATCACCCTATGTCCCAAAACTACGCAACGTAGGTTGATACTATTATATGACTTGGGACCTCCCTTGTGAGCTTCCCCTTGCACGAATGGTCCTTGAGCATGATATCGATATCATGGTAGCGTCCTTAGCCCTGGCAAGGATTTGAATGGCTCTGCCCACTTGAGTGTGATAGTCGGGACCACGTAAGCTTTATCGTGGTATGTCGGTTAAGTGACGAGTCTCCCAATGTTCTGTATGATTCAGTTATGCATATTCATTACTCATGGTTATCATATACTCATGCAGGTTCTACAAGTAAGGTTTGAATCAATGTTCGGCTTTTCTATAAATACCATATTTCAGCTTTGAGTCATTCGAGTCAGTTTGATGTTGTAAAGCTATGTATTGTCATGTTATTAAAAGATCATGATTTTAGAAAGAATGTATGCAAGCCCTACTCTCAGTTTACTAATGTTTATGTTTTAATTAATGCATTGTGTTAAAAGGTTTTATTTACTTTAGCGGTTTTACTTACCTTGCATACTCGGTACATTCCATGTACTGACCGCATACTTTTTATGCTGTATCGTTTCATGATACAGGAGTCGGCTCTCAGGTTTAGCCCCGTTCTTAGACAGCTTATCTGAGTTAGCGTCTGCTTATTGGTGAGTCCTTATCTTCCGAGGACCAGACTATCTATCTCTTCTTTATGCATTTCAGTTTTCAGCTTGTTGAGTTAGTTGGGGTCTTGTCCCATCAACTCGTCATGTTTTGAGGCTATTCTGACATATGTATATATTCAACTTCAAATTTTATATTCTAATGTTATATTCAAGCTAGAGTTCCACTATGATTGTATTGCCGATTATTCAGTCTCTTGGTTTATTTAGATGTATGCTTATACCATGGGTCGACTTGAGGTCTCTCCGGGCTCCTTGTCCCATATCGCGATCCGGGCCTCCGTTCGGGTTGTGAAAACTTGGTATCAGAGCTATAGGTTTGAAGTGTCCTAGGGTGTCTGAAAGCCGCATTAAGTAGAGTATTTTTCATGGGTGTGAAGCGCGCAACACTTATGACGAAACTAGGAAATGTTCCCTTCTTTCATGATCTATGTCGTGCGATGAAAAGTCTTTCTATCCTTCTAATTCATGCTATTCGCGATTGCAGAATGATGAATCCTCAAAGAATGAACGGAAGGAGGAATGGAGGTTGTGAAGTCCACCGAATGGCAATGGTTATGGGCATCATCCAACCCCACCAGTCCAGGAGCCTAAGGTGTCGTAGCCAACCAGCCATGCTGAGCTCCGGGCCACTATTCAGATGCTTGCGCAGGCCTTGACTGCTCAGGTCAATCAGCAGGCCATTGTGCATGTTACGCAAAATGGTAACGCATCGGCGGATCGAGTCAGAGACTTCTTGCGGATGAACCCGCCAGAGTTCCTTGGGTCCAAGGTTGATGAGGACCCACATGAGTTCGTGGATGAGATTATCAAGATCACCCAAGTCATGGGGGCGAATGGGGTTGAGTGCACCGAGTTGGCCTCTTATTAGCTAAAAGGGGTCGCGCACATCTGGTTTCGCCAATGGAAGGATAGCAGGGTCACAGGAGCAGGTCCGATCACTTGGGAAGAGTTCCATGTTGCATTTCTAGACCGTTTCTTCCCTCGGGAGATGACAGAGATGAAGGCAGTTGAGTTCGTGAATTTGAAGCAAGGGAGGATGACTGTACAAGATAATTCTCTTGAGTTCACTCGCCAATCGAAGTATGCCCCAGAGTTGGTAGCCGACCAGAGGATGCGGGTGAGTAGATTTGTCCATGGAGTAACGGCTATTTGGACAAGGATTGCAGGACTACCATGATTCACAAGGATATAGACTTTCCTCAGATAGTGTTGTATACCCAGCAGATGGAGGCAGCACATTCGAGAGAGAGGGAGGCCAAGAGGGCCAGGACCGAGGACCACAGATTCTCTCAGCCAAGGTCCGGTGGTGGGTACCGATAGCAGACTCACCAGAGATCATCCGCCCCGGCTTCATCAACATTGAGAGTTCCATCCCGACCTAGACAGGATCAGAGAGGGAGAGCAGCAGACTCACAGATTCTAGCATCCCAGCTTGTCGCAGATGTGGTTGGGGGCACGCAGGCAAGTGTTTGGCAGGTTCAGGTGCTTGTTTTGGGTGTGGGAAGCCCGTACACATGCTTAGGGATTGTCTAGTTGTGGGACAGGATCAGGTTGGGGGCCGAGGCCCAGCTTCTAGCTCAGCAGCCCCTCCCGTACGCTCAGCACATCAGGGGCATCTACTAGCACAGCTGGCTCAGCGCCAGAATAGATTCTTTGCTTTAGCATCCCGTCAGGAGCAGGAGGTCTCCCCGGATGTAGTCACTGGTATGTTGTGAGTTTTCCATATTGATGTTTATTCTTTTTTAGACTCGGGGGATACACTGTCTTTTGTGACATCTTATGTGGCCAGTATCTTCGGAACCAGTCAAAAGTCTAGTCAGAACCCTTCTCACTTTCCACTCCAATAGGTGACTTAGTTATAGCTAGATGGGTGTATAGAGGTTGCCTAGTCACAGTCTTTCATAAGGTCACCTTAGCAGATTTGATAGTGTTAGCCATGACCGATTTTGATGTTATTCTCGGCATGGATTGGCTATTTGCATGCTATGCTTTAGTTAATTGTAGAACCTGGGTAGTATAGTTCAGATTTCCGGATGAGCCAGTCTTAGAATGGAAGGGTAGTTCAGTTGTGCCTACAGGTCAGTTCATTTCCTATAAGGCCAGGAAGATGATTTCTACGTGTTGCATGTACCATCTAGTTAGGGTTAAGGATGTTGAGTCCAAAACCCTGACTATCTAGTTAGTTCCAATAGTATGTGAGTACCCCCAGGTCTTTACCGATGATTTGCCAGGTGTTCCTCCGGAGCGGGAGATTGATTTCGGTATTGACCTTCTTTTTGACACGCAACCTATATCTATTCCTCCCTACAGAATGGCTCTAGCCGAGCTAAAAGAGTTGAAAGAACAGTTGAAGGACCTGTTAGATAAGGGCTTCATTAGACTGAGCAAGTCTCCATGGGGTGCACCGGTGTTATTTTTCCGAAAGAAGGATGGTTCGATTCAGATGTGCATTGACTATCGACATTGAACAAAGTCACCTCCAAGAATAGGCATCCTTTATCTAGGATCGACGATTTGTTTGACTAGCTTTAGGGTGCCAAGTGTTTCTCCAAGATTGATCTCAGGTCCGGGTATCATCAGCTTAGAGTTCAGGAGAGTGATATCCCGAAGACAGCCTTCAGGACACGGTATGGTCATTATGAGTTTGTAGTTATGCCTTTTGGACTAACGAATTCTCCTACAACTTTCATGAACTTGATAAACAGGGTGTTTACGCAATATCTAGACATGTTCTTGATTGTGTTCATCGATGACATCCTTATATATTCGCGGAGAGAGGAGGAGCATGCCGCTTATTTGAGAATAGTGCTTCAAATCCTCAAGGCTCGCCAATTGTATGCCAAGTTCAGCAAGTGTGAGTTTTGGCTGGACTCGGTGGCATTTTGGGCCATGTGGTATCGAGTGAGGGCATAACAGTAGATTCTCATAAAATGAGGAGGTGAAGAATTGGCCTTGTCAAGCCCCGCCTTAGGGGGGTATGACTGGCACCTGGTGCCCTACTAGGACCTGAACTGCTAGACCCCTGAGCCTAAGCACATCTGGTGCCTGGCTGGCCTAACTAAGATTCATGGAATCAACAGGCTATATAACGGTTGTAAATACAGCCTCCGGCCGACTGGACCTATAGCCACCTGTCCTGTAATATTAGCTAACCAGAGTCACATTTATATAGGGAAACCTATGCGGGCCGACAAGGCCACCATGCTGTCTAGTTATCTCTAACTCAATATAATGAATACTGAATATCTACGTGACC